>JAOPJO010022206.1:0-18080 GCA_027123675.1 Molva macrophthalma
TATATATTTCATGTTGGGTCCGGAACTTCTCTGATGTTTTATTCTGAGAGCCATCTCAGGCGGCGATCAGACACTGAAAAAATAGAGAGGGAGACTCTAGTCTGCCTATCTCCGGGTTGCCTGCTTTTGAGCAGATGTCAGACTTAATCGCGTGCACGCAGGGAGAACTCGTGTCTGTGCGGCTGGGCACCGCGACTGGAGGACAATTGAATTATTATGTAATGTTTTACACGTTGCAATCCTCACCATTAAAGTAAATGACGAAAAGCCCGAGTGCCGCGGTATATCTGCGCGTAATTGAATGACGTGGACTAAAACGTGGCTCGTGTTTTTTCTTTAATCAGAGCTTACTGCCAGGCAATGGGGGCGTAAGTGGAGAGGATCCATTGCATGTCTGAAAGCCTCAGCGTTATCAAAACACGAAATAACGGCATACACGCAAACATGCAAACGCACTCTGAGCAATACTCATGTGCAGTCCCTTTGAGGCATGAAAGGAATGAACCACGACGGGGTGTCCCGTTATAGGAAAACAACGGGGGTGGTGATGCGGCCGAGGTTGAATACCACCGACGAAGTAGGCTTACATTATTTTCCAATAACTGGACAGCCTGGAGTGGTTTATTCTGCTTATACCAAAGTTACCAACGATGATTCGATATTAGCTACTTACATCTATACCGGAATGTTTTTTTATTGACTTATAAGCTATATTGTAATATTCTTTCGCGGTGCTTTGAACACTGTTTTTGTGTCGTCAATGAAAAATCGGGACGACAGTAGTTTTCAATGTTGGATTCGTAGCTCACTGATTCGGAACTGTTCAAAGGCAGAGGTGTCCCATTATTGATAAAAAAAAATGCACACCCTTGGAACAAATTGACCAATCAGAATCAAGTAATAAGAAGCAACAATGCTGGTAAAACCATTTCAAGCACATCTTGACGAATTATAACATTGCAATATATTTTTTGATAAAAAAAACACCCGGATGAAAAATGTACAATACATATTTAAATAATGGAAGATTCTTTGTTACCACAATTGGTTGCTTTGGAGTTTAAACAGAAGTACATTTAAATTCAGTTTTTGACAGATATTTATGGTAGCACCTAAATGGAAGCTTCAGAAACTGGCTTTGAAAGTGCACACATGCACACGTTGGAATCCATACAGAATCTAATCGGTCAACACCTAATTTGCTAGCAACATGTTTGGAATAGCTCACTGCTTGCCTTACTATGAACTGTGGAGTATGATGGTCCAGGAGTACTGACAGATGCCATTAGACATGCAGGTTACCTAATATTTGACCTCACTTCATTTGTTATGTATAGTATAACAAGAGTTTGGTAGCCTATTTCACAATCTGGTTTAAGATTTATCAATCAAACAATAAAAATTGTGGTTTAATGAACACAACATGTATTTCATTATCCCTTTATTGAATCTGCCTTTAACATCAGTTACGGCATGTTGACTCCATTTTGAGGGATGCGAGTGGAAGTCAAGACCTAGGGACATAACTGCACTCAACCCAACTGGAGCTACCTGACCACACACACACAAATCAAACACTAACAAATGGGAGTATTGCAAAATAAAAATGTTACCAATTAATTAATACATTAATTATGTATGATAGATGTACACTTTTAGCGCTCCAGTGAGTAAAATACTGCTCCTCTTTTTTTTGGAATGGATAGAAGCGTCAGGATAAACAATACCTTACCGTCAATGGCCTACAGGTGGTGATGTTGAGGTAGTTAATTATCAAGGGTAGCAAACTCAATCCCTTTTTGTCCTGGACAATTCTGTTATATTATTGGTTATTGGTGATATTATTGTGTGACATTATTGTAACCTAAACAACCCTTGAGGCGTGGCTCTGTAAACACTTCATTAGCGAACACAAACTCGGCCAGCAAAGGTAAACTGTAAAAACGTGTCTGTAAAGGTGCCAAATCAACACCGTGCAGACTGGCCACTGTTGAAATACACTTAATTTCCCCTTCTGAAAGCTTCATCCACTCACGCAGATTACGTTTCTATATTGCAATGGGCAGGGTTTCAATTTCGGAGCTCTGCCCCTTGCAGTCCTGGTTTCAGGCCCGGCTCTGTGTTGTCGTCACCCAGAAGTTCTGCTATAACATAGTAGGACTGCTGGATCCAAATAAGTCTAACCCAATTATAATTACATATTGAAATGACGGAAAAGAGCATTCAAAATATAACCTGCATAAAAAGACCCAAAACTGGACAAAACTATACAAAAAATCCCAGGAATTACCTTCCCTCAACAAACACATTCCGGAACAAATACTACTATACTACTATGCTACTGATACTACTATTCTGTCAGAAGCCACAAAATATGTCGGCTGAGATAGAAGATGGAGCAGGTTTCTCCACTGCCTGCCTTCCTACACGAATGAAGAGCAAACCACAATACATCACACACACGCACGCAAGCACATACACACACACACACACACACACACACACACACACACACACACACACGCACACACACAAAGCATGCTTACATGCAGAGAAATGTGAGAAAAACCATGTGAGCAGATAAAAGTGCTACATATTGAAATTCCGGATACATAATGATGAGCAAATTGCTCCCCCCCCCCATTGCAGAATTTTAAAGCAGCAACCATGGTTTCTGACAGGAATTGTGGAGGAAAATATACTTTCTAATTCCTTTATCCCACCTGTGTTCCATCTAAAGGTTTGTTACTTGATAATTAAAGGAGATGTATGTATAATATTTACTGTACTTAATCATAAAATGACCATATTTACATAAGAGATTAAGGAAACCTGCTCAAAATACTGGCTTATGTGACAGCAATGATGAGGCTGTGAAATGTCCCTTCTACTGGGTCTGAATGTTTGTTTTTGGCCTGTGTGTTATGAATCACTGTTCTCTGAGTACACCAGGTTGCCAGATATGAAACTATTTGAACACAAAGAGTGGACTATACAAATTTAATTGACTTAAAGGTCCAGTGTGTAGAATTTAGTGGCATCTAGTGGAACAAACTTGGCAGAAATGGAATATAGCATTCATAAGTATGTTTTAATTAGTGTATAATCTCATGAAAATAGATTTTGTTGTGTTGTTGTTACCTTAGTTTGTAGTTCTTCCATGGAGGCCGCCATTTTGCACCGTTATGGTTCTACAGTCGCCCAGAACAGACAAATGGCTCTAGAGAAAACAAGTTTTTAAGAAAATGTGTTTGGGCTAAGAGTTGTAGGAATGAGTGGGGCATGTTATCCCCGTGGCTACGACCTATTTGTGAATCTTATTTAGTACCGTCGTTGTGTAGGAGTGATATAATGATCGATGTTGTATATGAAATGAGCTACACACGGTGGCGTTATACTATCTATCTAAAAAGCTCAACCCTCTCGAATTGGACATCAAAATCAACCACTGGCCAGGAACTCCACACATCTTCACATACACACTGTGGTGTTAAACTACGTGTCCTAGAAGCTTAACCTTCTCGGATGGGGAAGCAAAATCAACCACTGCCCGGATGCCCGGATGTTTTTGGTTAAACTGATATATTCGCAGGCTTAAAAGTTGTAAGAAATATTGACCTTGGTGCGATTGTAATTAATGTCCCTTTTTCGCAAAATCTAAATGGCGGCATATGTTTACAGTCCCATTCGGCTTTATGATTTATAAATATTTTATTGACGTCAAAAAACGCAACGAACAATCGATGTAAAATGTAATGAATAATTACATTTTGTAATGTATAATGTATATGTAATGTATAATTACATTTTACATCGATGATTAACTTTACCTGTAAGCTATAGTTTTTTATTTACACACTAAATAACTAAATACGATTCATAAATGAATCAAAGAACCTCCTCACTTTACACTTGGCAGAGAGAATCAGAAGGTGAACCCGTGAGATTGGGATGGTCTCACGAGGCTATGACCCTCCCCACCTAGCAGTGATTGGTCCTTGCATTCTTCAGACTCACACATAGGTGAACTTAAATTGACAATGAATCTATAAACTCTAGACTACGACGTGTGCCTACGGCCCGGACTGCTGCTTAGGTCCGATCATTTCAGAGATAAAGAGAACATCATTTCACCATGTACTTTCTATAGGGTACTGTGTGCAGCAACAACATCGCAAATTGCAACATTTTTTAAAAGCATATCATCAATATGAAAGGGGGATATTATGAAAACCTTAGGTCGCTCACTAATGCTGCAGCTGGTGTAGGCTAAATACCAATGCATGTAAACAGATGGATAGATAGCTCTGCACTATGTACTAACTGCTAATGGAATCTATACATACAATTTAAACTAGTAGGAGGGAAATGGGGGGGGGGGGGTTAGAGCGAGAGAGAGACAGTGAGAGTGACAGAGAGAGTGAGCGAGACCTTAGGCTAAGCTTGACAAGGGTTGAGGTCCTGCTCCAAAACATTGCAGAATTTAATACCAGCCTAGCCTGTAATTCTGAAATCAAGAATGCTATAACTTAAATGCATTTATTTTTCTTCTTTTTGCAGATACATTTCAACCTAAATGTTATCCTATAAAGCCTAGGATTCTGTTGAACCGATGTCAATGTTTAAATTGTCTTATTTGGCCAAACATTAAGAGAATTCAGCAATGGCAATTTGGTGTTGGTTTTCTGCATGAGGGACGATTTGTTCTCACAGGTAAGCTTACCATTTGTGTGCTTCACTGAGGCCAGAGGCAATGACCATTTCCCGAGGTGGCATTGTCAGGACAACGGTAGATTTCTAAATTCTTCATTCCTTCATTAAATTCCCCCATGTATTGGCATAGATGGTATATGGGTAAGTGTAATAAGTGTAAGAAGTGTCAAGGGGCAAAGTAACTAACTATAGTCATCTTAAATGACTTCACATGTGTAATGGTGTATGAATGTATCCATGTGTTCACTGTATGTGTTCACCAGGCCTTGCTTCTACTGCACTCCAGGATGTGCAGTAACACCCAACAAGCCTACCCAGCAGCAGTCCTGGTCGGCAGGTCCTGCAAAGCAAAAGAAAACAAAAAGTGCGGATTTTTACCCCCGGCACAAAAAGTCTTTAGTACATCGGATCACCTCAACGTGTGTTCCGGTATCTTATTATTTGATTTATTTACTTTTTTACTTCCTTCTACGCAAACGACGTCGAGCTCATCCAACTTTGCCCATGGATTTTTAAGAGCAAGCTCGGATGACTTAGAGGAAACATGATCGGCTCACATCAGAGATTCCACCACAAACAACGAGACATAAGTCATTGCATTCCAATACGGTGGACAGAGTGTGGTATTATCTGGGGTGTATCGAGCTGTATGGACGTCTCAAACAAACAAACAAGTAGTTGTTTCAAGCTGTCAGTAGGTTTGTCAAATGTATATCAGACAGCCAATCACAGACTACCAAGAGACTACTTATTTTTCCAGAGCGATAGGAACAGAGATTGTGGTAAGATGTCCAATTGCAAAAATGATGTTTCCATTGCTTCCATTGCTTATAATCTCGGCCCAACAATTAAGCTGGAAACCAGAGTCTCTTTTGTAATTATGCAACGTAAAATAAAATGGCTGACCACCTCGTGTCTCAATATGTATTGCAATTCTCACAATATTTTCACTACATTGCTGAAACCGGATTATTGACAAAGGGAAAACTATTGGTTCTCACACATTACAAGTACTGATTGTTAAGGTTTGCATTGCTTAATCAACTAAGAAAAGCAATTCCTAACCGTCCTGTTTGAGTAATGGAAATCATTTATTTACACACCAAGTAATCTAAATCTCTGGTTGTTAAGGGGTGGCAGGGAAAGGGTTTCGGTACAAGAAAGGGTTGCCATTTCAAGATTCAAAGAACTTTATTGTCTATCACATAATGATAGAACATTTTCTGAGATTAGGGGCTCAAACATAACATAAGGACATATACCCATGAAAGATTTACATAAAATTACATTATAACACTAACAGTTCCAAAAATTAAAAAGAGCAGGTGTGGCAAAGCTGCATTTAAAAAGTAGTGACAGCCTATTTGGCCTTGTTTAAAATGGTTATTGCAGTGGGAATGAAAACGCTTTTGGTGAGTTCTCTTTTTGGCCGGAGGTACTTTGAAATGGCGGCCTGTTGGGAGTAGTTCAAAGGAGTGGTGAAGGCGGTGTGAAGGGAACATAATGATGGAGTCTGCCTTCTTCTTTACTGTGTGACTGTAAATGTCCAAGAGTTTGGTTTGAGCAGTACTGGTGATTTTATGGTTGCATGCTTGATATTTCTTGTGAGCTCTTCTTCCTTTTCTTTGTGAGGAAGTACCAGGATGCAATGTTGCATGTGAGGACTGAATCAATGAGTGACTGGTATACTGCTGTTAAAATGTCCAGTCTGACATTAAAACCTTTCAGCCTTCTCAAGAGAAGCTGTTGGGCCCTTTTGTAGACAAGTGGTCTACAAAAGTGGTCCTCGATCTCAGTTCCCAGGTATTTTAAGCTCTTGAGCTGTTCCAACACCTGCCCCTCCAGCATGAGTGGTCTAGAGAGAGAATGTGATGCCAGGTGCCCGGCACCCCTGCAACACAGTTCTTTGGTCTTACTGATGTTCAGTTCCAGAGAGCTGACCTGCAACCACAGGACCATGGTTTTCACATACCGCCTGTATGTGGACAGGGAGCGCTCGTCTGTCAGGCGGGCCACCAAGGTCATGTCATCCGCATATTTAAAAAGTGACAGTCTGTTGCTATTGCAGGTGATTTTGTTTGTGTATATTGAGAAGAGGATGGGTGACAAGACACTTTGCTTTTGGGACACCAATATTGAAAACAATGTCGCCAGATTTAAAACACTGACATTTTGGGGTCTTAATCCATAAAACCAGTGACTTGTAGTCTTTGGAGGCCTTGCAGAAGTGTGTTTGTGTTTACTGTATTAAAAGCAGATTAAAAGTCCATGAATAAAATCCTGTCATGAGTTTGGTGAGTTGTGGTGCCTAGCCACTGAAAAACAGAAAGGTTAGGCAGGCATCCTAAACTCACCGTTTCACCTTGAGACAAACTGAAGCGTGTCCAGACTCTCGCACACCATGGAGGTAAGCTGCACAGCGACCAACCCTTTCGATGCATTTGCAGAGGATGGCGGTGGGAGCCACAGGCCTGAACTTGTCATGGCTTTGGCATGGGGCTCTTTGGGAATAGGAATGATGGTTGTCTCCTTACATGCCCTGGAGACTAAGCTGTTGTTCAGGAACAGCTGGAAAAGCTATGCCACCACTCCAACTTGCTGAGCCACGCAGTCTTTCAGGGCGTGGCACTTGAGTCTGTCCAGGCCAGGAGCTTTCCTCGGGTGTAGCTTGGAGAGGATGGACACGACCTTCCGTTCCTGCACATTGATTGCTGCGGGGCGTAGCTGGTGTTGTTTGTGGTCTAGTCCCCCACGGGGTCAGTCCTGTTGAACTTGGTGTAGAAGGTGTTCAGCTGCTCTGCGAAGGAGGCGGGGGTGTTGTAGTGGAGCTTGGCCAGCTTGATTTTGTGCTCCAGCTCCATTTTCAGTTCCTTAACATATTTTTCATCTCCCTGTATGAATACTTTTCACTCAGAAGAATATTATTGTGCATTCATTTTGATAGAAATATCTTTCCTAGAATGAGGGACAATACTGAGGGGATGGCTGGCAATGCTAGTACTAGCAGAGGCTTCTGACCACCTCCAGCTTGTCAGACTGCACTGCCACCTCAATCCATTTGGCCCATGGCATTTTGGGCACCCTTGCTAGCAGCCCACTATGCCGCAAAAAGACAATATATAAAATACATAAAAAGATAATGTTGGTACTTTGCAACAGCATTGCATTAATTGCTAATCCATAACTATGAATACAAGTCGTCCATATGAAGTGGTTTGAGCCTGGCAGATGAAACCTGCTTGGATTTTGACACAGCCATACCCCCTGGCATGTGTCACACAGATTTTGAATTCGATTATTAGCTATTGCATTTTCCTTGAGTGAGTCTGGAGCAGGTGTACACTGTCGTTACCAATCTGTGATCCAGTACCTACAGGAAGTGCTGTAGCATACCAACTTCAGCCTCCTAGATTCTCACACATGCACACACACACTACCAACCCCACCTATCCCAGTGACAGTGAATCAGGAATAATTAGGTAACACGTGTATTGATGTTCACTACCAACCTTTACAGTTCTAACCCTAAGTGGTAAGTGCTTTGATGCAGCTGTCCTATCCTAGCAAGCTGATTCCAATTTAAAACTGCCATGGTTTGGCTTTTTCATTTCAGAACAATTCCAAATTAATATGTATTAGGCAGTGTGCCTTCTGAACTCATGACCAGTGCATTGCCACTGTTGTGTGTCCTAAGGAGAGTTTACAGTGGATGCTGCCTAGTGGGCCACATTCTCTGGAAACGAGGAGAGGTGGTGGAAAGAGAAATTCAGTATATTATTTTGTGTCTGAATGTATTAAAGAAAGGGCAAGCACGTGAGTGGCAAGGTTATGCAGAGGATCCATTCCAGATGTTCCCTCAGATGTCATTTGAACCCCCCCCCCCGTACTAATCCATGAAATAAGCAAGCCCATGCAATTTCCTGACAGAGAGGAATTCCGAGCTGTATGTGTGTCTGTGGTGGTGAGAGAGACAGAGAAAGAGAGAGACGGGAGAAAAAAGTGAGCAGAGTGTGTGAGCCTATGTTTATATGATTGTGTGTATATCTCTGTGACAGTGCATGCATAGGTGCAGGTGTGTATGTCTGCAAACACATGACTATAGACAGAAACTGAAAATAACCTGAGCCATATTGAAACATTGAAATCACATTATCTGGGGCTGAAAAAATGGAAAGACAAATATATTGAATTGTTCTAAGACCATTATCGTTACCATTATGAAAGAAGCAGTGTAAAATGGTCTTGTCTTCCATCTCGATCATGAATGATCGAGATAACAGATGTGGTGTCAATGACAGACTGCGGTTGAATAGTGGCTCATAATTAATCAACATCACAACATGTAGCTATGCCATGTGTGGCAGTAGGTTTATTTCTTCAACGCCTACAACAACGCTAGCATTCTCCGTTGGTTTCAAACTAGTGGACATCTGCCAGCTCCATCAGCCAGCGCTAATGAAGGCCATGTAGATAGTTCTAAGTAGGTTCTGGCATTCTACGTTTCCTGAAAATGATTGTTGTCTTTATTGTTTGTTTGTTGGGGGGTGTATTTTGCGCTCAGCTCATCAACACACATGGGAGACCAAAGAAGGGAGACAGTGATCTTGACAACAACAAAAAAGCAAACCTATCTGCACATCTCCAGAGAACAGCAGACAGCTGTTAATGACTAATGAAGGCCACGCCAGGGAATTCACACTCAAGGACGATCAAATGAAAGGAATGTATCAACCAAAAAAAAGTGGAAATTCATCGGATTCTTCAATGCCTTCAATTAAATGGGCTATAATAAAAGCAACACTATTGATTTAATTAAGATAAGGTGAAATTGAACAGGCCCTAGGAGAGCCATCGTTTTGAGTAAGGACGCGGTTTAAGAAAATAACTTTGACGGACACATAAGTGAGGTCATCTGTAGGCACATGAGACAGGTTTCATTTTGTACAACTAACATGGTATCTGCAAATGGGTCTCTGGCATTCATGTGCTGCAAAGGGCCGTTATAATTTAATTTAAAATAAATATTTCAATACAATGAAACAAATGTTATCATGGCAAAAAAAATGGCAGGTTTTAATTATAAACGAACAAACGTGTTTGTCCCACTTGAGAAGGAAGCTGTCTTCCCATATTAATCAAGTCTTACCCTATCTTATGCTGCTTCATTGATTGATTTTTATTTAAAAGAACACAATGTATCCTTTATGGATGACCTCACTAATTATTAGTGAAATAAAACCTCACAAATTATTGCCCTAATAAAAGCACAACTTGCAGGTTGGCATCCCTGCAGTAGCTGCTCGAAGATGGATCGGTGTACTTTTGCTGTCCGTAGCAACACTTCCTGCTACGTAGATATATGGACAGATTCATTCACATTTCCTGCAAAATTTTCATAATTTCTGTGACTGTAGCTGGAGATGTGTATTAGCCCTTAATTGTTGGCCTTGTCAATGTAGTGGCGATGTCGTGAATTATAATGACAATGATAGTGATGACATGTCCAGTAATGACGACCATAATGGGGATTGTAATGACCGTGTTGTGTACATTGCACCTTGTAATTATCACAGTATTTCGCTTTAAAACATTGTCAACTCTTATGTATGTGTTATGCAGTACAGCGTTGGAATGGCCTGGAGGTGTAAAGAAATTAAATGATTATTTTATTATTATTATACAGTTATATACAATTATATAAGCAGGCTTTGACTGCGATTTTGTATTTGTATTCATTCATTTATAAACAGGTGCCAGCAGATGTAAACACAGCAAATTGCACAGGGCTGCCAAAAGAGACAATTCTCCATAGAGTGCAGTTAAAACCTCAGGCTACTGTGAAACATAGTCATTACAATGCTTCTGGAGTCTGTTCAGCATTTAAAAAATAAGATCAAAATGTCAACGATTTTGCACAAAAATGTATCCCATCCTCCCTTGTCTTTTTTAACATCCATATGCCATATGCCTGTTGCAACAGTATCTTGTTATCAAAATGAAAAAAATAAACAATGTTTGCATTAGCAAGAAAAGCATTGACCGCTTCAGTTCAATCAAGTTTAATGTAAGATGAACATAACATTGTCTTTATTCAAAACACAAGTAAGTAATGAACAACCATCTGTCTTTGAATGCCAATTTTCTGACTACAAGAATCTTACTAAAGTTTCCATAAAATGACCATGTGTCATAATGGATTTGTGAATTATATCGGCATCAAATGCAGGCGACGAAAGCAGCATCCCTGTTGACACATAGGATTTCAGCAGTCACTCCGCACCCAAGTGCTCCAAGACTCCAAGGCACCCAAGTGCTCCAAGTCTCCAAGGCACCCAAGCGCTCCAAGACTCCAAGGCACCCAAGCGCTCCAAGTCTCCAAGGCACCCAAGCGCTCCAAGACTCCAAGGCACCCAAGCGCTTCCTTACCATCCTCCCTGTTTGCTTGCTTGTTTCCACACAAGTGCATCCCATGCATTGTTTACATGCAATTACAGATTTGATTTTATTGTACCCATGGGGTTTTTTTGTGGGTAAGGATGTGCGTGTGCGGACAAATAAGCTCCTTAATTAGAGTGACAGATAAACCACAAATACGGAAGCCGCTGATAAAGGGCTCGGAGAAAGAAAATGAATTACCTTAAAAACAAAACAAAAGAGTGGACAAACAAGAGGCTTAGGCCCAGGAAACACTGCCTTGAGGTCCTAATAGCAACACGCTGCTGCTGCATTGGGCCCACACCAGACAGAGATTTGTTGGCAGGTGTTAATAAACTGTTGTTAAATTATCGCTCTACTAGAATGTTTTGTATGCTTCATTGTTACCACATTTTGTTGAATGGGTTTTTTTGTACCGAATGGGCCCAATGTATGAGAGATGCATTTTCACAGATTTCCTTTAAATAAATACATATTTATATACATACATATTTCAAAAATTCAATTCCTTATTGTTATTGGCACTGGTTATATCTGGAGAGGTCATTTAGTATCACAGGGGTTGCTCTCTAATCGTACTGTCCGCTCATTGATTTCTCACTCGATGATTGTTATAATTTCAAGCCTTATCATCCTCCCCTGTCATTGGTTCTGGCAGCAGCTGTCAAGTTGATGACAGACCAATAGGGAGGGAGACATGATCTAATGAGTGCTTGTGTCATGCTTCTACACTCTGATCATTAAACTAAATTTTATTCTGCTGGCTTGTGTTGCATTTGATGGCCATGTCTATGTTTAAAACATGGTCAGGGCCAACGCTACTCATCCATGCTGAAATAGACTTTCGAAACATTTGACATGCAACTGAAGGTATCTCTATGGTATCTCTACCATTTCCTTTGTCGAGAAAAATAAAAACATATACACATTCATATACAGTTTGGTAAAAAAAGTCATGTTCCACCTGATCAAACTGTCATGACCAAAACCATTTGCCAAGTCACACCACAGGACGCTTCTATAGTGTTGGATTTTTAGTGTAAATTCAACAGTGCCTATGCAGCCTATGCAGTATTAAACTACACGTACATCTGTTGACTGTTGATTGATAGAACACCAGCTCAACTTACGATAACCACAACAAACAACAGCTGAGACTTCATTGGGTGCAGCTGCAGTTTGCTTTTTCACCACATATTCCTTTGGATGGGGGCCGGCTGGGGGATTGTATACGGATATAAAGAAATCTGAGAGCCGTCACATAGAATGATTTTAGTCACTAGTGAGATGTGACTCACTGTAACACACATCGTTGCTGCGTCGCATGCTGTACCACAGAGGGCCTCTATCACACTGATTGCGTTTGGCACTTTTACCCTCGGTGGCCAGAATACATATGGAGCCAACAGAAGAAAACGGCAAATGTAAAGAAATAAAAAAAACACATCTAAAACATGGTGCATGGGGGGAAACATAGTCCCTTTATTTCGCACTCCCAGTCCATGCTTTGGAAGTTGTTTGACTTTGTTTGACTTTGACGTTGTTTGACAGGCAAGCGCTATACAGTCCACCATGGGTTACATAGAAGAACTTGATGAGGTCAGCATCGACACTGAGGCACGCTTCACATACTAGTTGACGCTTGTGTGGTTGGTGTTGAATTCTGTGGTTTGTTGTTGGCACATGACATGCGTTCATGTATGCATGTCTTTTCTTATATTTATATTTGCTATATTTGGTGGTTACATATGAGTGATGTCAATGACCATGGACTGAAAGGGTAGGAGTCAACTCATACCAATAGCCAACAAAGGGGATCTGAGCGACTCTTACTCTGCTCTTGTTTATTTCTTTGTTGATCATTCTCCAAATGCAGAGGCTATTCTTGTCGCTTCTCTGTGTGGTCACACTGATCACAGTAACCATATTCACACTCAATGTGGTACACATATGTCGATGAGTCCAAAATAACTACCAGTGAAATGGTTACTCAAATTAACAATACAAATAAAATAATATATATAATAATATAATAATATAACAATATAATAATTATAGAATAAAAAAATTAAAATATAATAAGAACAATAATAATATGAACACTAATAATAAGAGGAATAATAATAATAATTATAAATCAAATCTATATATATATACAGTATTAATACAAATCCATATACGATTCTTTTTTTTATGTTTAACATGTATCACTACTTATCTATAGTATATAAGTAGTAGTAAGTGTCAGATCAATTTTGAGGCAACATGGCCAACATAAGCAGACATGATGATTGGTGAGAACTTTGGTTGCTATGGGATGACTCCCCAAATTCCAAATTCCGTTTGACTCGGCCTGATTGGCCAGTGTCGAACCAATCATTGTGATTTAATGGATTTACTTCATCTGGCAAGACAGAAATCAATAAGGATCTCTGTTGTGAAAAGATATGGAGGCTAATGTTACGCTGGTCCTGGCTAAAATGCCACGCACAGCCACAGTCCTACACCTGGTGGTTTGCGTGGAAAGAAAATCTATTAGGAAAGGTCATGCTCGATAGTGTGCATACTATTTTTCGTTTGGAGTAAAAATGAATCCACAAGAGACATTTACCAATCTTCTCCTGCATGCTAGTGTGTTTCCAATCCTAGCATTCCCTGCAAAGAGTGGAAGATTGAACGTTTTAATGATTAATGAAGCCATGCTATTTCTGTACGGCTGATAAATGTATTTTACCCATGCCACCATTATGTCATTTTCCATGATCACACATGTAGCCACACTTTGGTCCGCATTTTAGACATCTCTACTTCAAGCTACCCGACACCTTCATCAGCGCGGATCAAGTGTCATTATTCAGGAGGAGATGCATGTTGGACACCTTCCTCACGGATGCCTACTGGTAGCCTGAGGACATTGGAGTTCAACCCCAGAATCTTTCAGCTGGATGGGCACACTTGCCACACTATACTATCCCACCTATCTCTCTGACATATCTTCCAAAAAAGTATCTCTTGCTAAAAGGTAGTCACAGCATAATTTCAATAAATTGGTGTGGTTTGGATTTTGGGGGACATTGCATGAATGCTAATGCAACACATTAATGGAAAACCCTGGCTCCCCGTTCAGGCGTGCATCCATGTGTAGTCACGACTCTAGGCCGGCTCTCACTGACCAGGCATCATGAGAGCCGTCCTCCATGTTATAATGTGATATTGTAAAACACATCGGATCTCTTTCTTAATGGTAATTTGTATCTTTGTAATGTGTTTTTCAAATGCAACGAATGATGAATAAGAATCTGTTGTATGAGGGTGTGTGTTATTGGAACATTCCAAAATTGCGTATTCACAGTGGGATCTTGGAACGGATGTCTGCATTCAATTTTCACTCATGAGGAACTTTGTGCCTTGTAAATATGAATAATTTTGAATGAATATGTATTATCCCCAGCAGTTATATATCGCTGGAATGTATTCATTATGCATAGTTGAATGCCTTCATTTAAAACGGTTGCCGCTCACCAAAAAAAATAAAACAATAGCGAAAAAATACCTCTGGCAAATTCCATCACATTGTAAAATTTAAAATAAATCTTCTAATCTTAAGTACTGTTATAGAATAATAATGTTGCAGACAACCACTTCATTTTTGAGCATCCTCAACTCTTTGCCCCTTCTGCCACAATGTGTTATTCAAGCCTTTTACGAGACCATTAAGCTGGTCCAGCTGGTATCAGCTGATCAAAGAAACCAGCAATACGCCACTTGACTTTCAAGTTTCTGTCGGTGAAAACAAAATGGATGACATTCCTTTTATTCTCAGTGGAAAATTCAATCTTTTAAGATAGTTAAGCATTCAAATGTGTTTTGATTACATTTGTAGCAAGAAATGTGTATTTTATTTTCATAATCATTGATCGGTGAATGTATATGATGTTTCGTTTTTTTCTTAATGCAACATTTTCTATCATTTCTATGGTGGTTGCTATGGACACTGTAGTTATCTGAGCTGTTATGTTATGGGTTATTTTATGTAACTGTTTCATGATGTTATTTCAATAAAAACATCGCTTTTAGAGGGCCTCAGGGACATCTATATTCTTCTTCTTTGGATTTCCAGACTTGGCTGATGTGCTTTTGTGTGGCATCCCGGAGGTTTATGTTCGCCATTGCTTCCCCAAAAAGTCCATTCCAAAGGTAAATTGTATACATACATTTTGTTTAACAAGATAAGCCTGACAAATATATACCACTTTTAAGGTTTTTGAAGCGTAATGCAATCAATACAAAAAAAGGCGGACGAGACGAGATAGAGATGTCTGGTCTCTTTTATATGAATCAGGTAATTAATGTCTACATCAATTATCAATTTGCAGGCCTAAAGGCCCTAAAGGAAGTGATGCAATTAGTAGGTGATCTAAGGGTAAAGGACTCTTGAGAGTCAGCCAAAGACCTAGGGTCTTTTTTATATGAAGATGGCCTCAAGAACATATAAGTTTATCAATTTTGTGGCTGCAGCCCTACAGAAAGTGATACAAATGCTTGTTGGGAGGTCATCAGAAGAAAAAAAACACTATTTACAGGAGCCTGAAATTACTAAAGACCTGGAGTGTCTATTATGTGAGAGAGGTCCTCAAGGACATTATCGATTTTGTGGCTGTAGTCCTACAGCAGGTGACTCACAAAGAATCACACAACACACTTATGACGGCAGAACATTTGACCATGTATCTTTCAGTGTACAAATCTGGTTCCCATAATAGTACACTACTTAATGTTTTCATTGTCATCAGATTCATTCAATAGAGACAGTCAAATACAGGTTATTTATGCAAATCTCTCATTCTTACATGTGTTGGCTTGTTTAAGTGTCCAATACACTTTACGCTAATGGATTTACTATACTTATTCCCCAAATAGTGTACTATAAAGTGTTCAAATGAGGAATGAGGTAGTAAGTGAGCCTTATCAAACACAGTGCCAGATAAACAAGAGTGGAGGGGGCGAGTTATTGCAAACATGGTGATTCAAGGTGTGGCACGGCCTAGTGGTTTAATCTTGGGTAGTCTACCTTCAAGAATGAAAGCTACACAGTGGTTGTAAAGCTACACAGTGCTTGTCTGGTCAAAAATGTATTGGGATTTGGAAGCGACAAAATAGTTAGATGAACAAAAAGATACAGTAATGTATTTGCATGGCAGTGATTGCTATCCTATACCACCAGAGCATTTTGTTATTTCCAAGGGCGCGTGGTTCTAGCACGTATCTGATTCACCCCCAGCGTTAATAAGTTCTGTGTGGATGAAAAATGACAATGATTCATCTTGGGATGAAAAGTTTTCTGACAGGGTCTGCCAAGCCCATGTCACCTTCCTTTCCACTCCACCCATCCAATTCCATCTAGAGCACACAGACACACACACACACACACACACACACATCTCCACCCTACACACACACAAACACACAGACACACACCCACACACACACAAACATCCTCACAAACACAGACACACACAGTTCCACCTTCCTCTCCAAGATTCGCACAGCGGCAACAACAACAAAAATACAGAGTTTGACAGAAGTGGCTTCCCTGTAAGGCTGGTATGAATAATAGACAGCTCTGAACTCATATACTTTTGGTCGCAGAGTTGTATCCCACTGCATCAATTTATAAGGGCCTTAGTAGACGTGAGATGGGGCCGTGTCTAATTGCTATTCACTTTGACTAGAACCATACTCTAAATAAACAATGGGCTTATATAACCCAGCACATAGGCGACACCCAGACACTCCATTCTAGACTTTGATAAAAAGTTACTTTGAAGTAAGATGTAGAGTCATCATGAAAATGTAAGCGCATACACAAAAAAGTCCAATTGGGGGTTGAGTGTGTGAGCTGTGTATGTGCACACACACGCACGCAGGCATGCACACATACACACACACACAGACACACACACAGATTGTACAATGTTTTTCTTCAACTTCAACTATATAGGCTTTGTTATTGTATCAGCCATCCAGGAATGATTGCTGGATATGGTGGATATCGGTGGATATGAAATGGTAAAACCACCAAAAAGTAATGGATAATGTAGAAGTATGTAGGCTTTATATGGTTTCTAGGAAGAATCTACAGAAAGGTAGCCGATGCTGTTGTATCATCATATCATTGTTTTGCATCAGATGGTGTATCACAGGTGTAGGTGTAGCACCGCCTGTCCCCTGAAAGCATGCAGCGATATAATTGTTAGCGTTATTGATCCTATCTCCAGCCTCTCCTTTGGTCCTCCTACAGACTCTGTAATCCTGCCCATGTCTTTTTAATCGGCTCCTCACAAGTTCCTCCTGTGGACGGATCGCAGGGATCACAGCCCCTTTGAGCCACAAGGCCTAAGAAGCCCAAACCAGCAACCAGCGCTCAACAGGCAATCCATCTCCCTGGCGGGAGCTTGCCTGCAAGGCTGCAAGGCTCTGGCTATTCGTCCTCATTGAGGAAATAACCCCCATCTCTGATGTAAGAGGACCAGGTTGTGCACAAACACAGCCAGCTATGGCGCATAACCTGGCACAGTACATTGGCTTGTGCACATACCCGTTTTTCTGATGTGTAGAAAATGGGTTTAGCAATGCATATGAATGGCTAGATGCGCCCCCCCACACACACACAAATACATACACCCACACACACCTTTTATTTAAAAAGTAGTATAGTGACACGATTGGTGTCCACAAATACACTCTCTTGTGTTACTGCGTGATGCAATTACAGCCTCAGGGTCAAGTTACACCTGTGACTCATCTCTGTTATGCGGATGGGGTCATTATTTAATGTGACAGGGATATAGCCAGGTACACAGGCGCACACACACACACACACACACACACACACACACACACACACACACACACACACACACACACACACA
>JAOPJO010022380.1:0-17433 GCA_027123675.1 Molva macrophthalma
TTACTGTAAGTCACATTGGATTGGATACAATTATTAATTTGCCAAATATGAGTCAATATAATTTTGGTGTCAGTGACACTTGGAAGAATACAGCATGGAAAACAGTTCTTATTTAATGTGTTCATGCCTACGTCTCCTTTGGCTGAAATCCTTATTAAATGTTGTTTTATTGTAGTTTATTAAGATATTTGCTGTGTTTTGTTCATAGAGAATCACCTATCGAGAAAGTGATGGCACGTTATTCTCAGACATGGAACAAGCAGCAAGAAAACACTACGAAGTTCAGGTAATAAAAACGATTGTGACTCAAACACTTCGTCTCTTATATGAATCAGGGCATTAAGGTTTATTCAAATTAGTAGATAACATACTATAAATCTAGAGGAACCCTACAGGAAATGATGTAATTGGGTGACATAGGGATCAAGGACACCTGGGGTCTCTTCTATATGAAAGAGGGCCTTAAGGATATACGATATTCAATTTGGGGGCTCTAGCCCTACAGGAAGTGATTCACAAAGCATTAGCAAACGCACCATTGAAATACTCGAGGCATTGCAATAAATGAATCTAAAGTCATTGGAAAGAGATAGGAACTTGGCCATAAGACCTATCAACCAGGGGGCGCTGTGGGATAGCTCTGTGAAAATCTTGAGTCTCTGCAAAAAAGGGGCCAAGCGCAGCGGAGTGACCCTAACCCTAAGCCGCGGATTTTTCTGCAAGCGCTAAATCTCCGGGGACCCAGGGGAATGTATGTATGAATTTTGGCATCTCTAACCATCTTGAAGGGACACAAAAGGGGTGTGACCTCCAACTTAAGAGTAAATTGGCATAAAACGACGTTGGTGGAGATAGAAACTTGTCCCTTAAGGCGTGTAAAGACAGATGGCCTGTGGACAAGTTTTTCATATATGGGGTCAAAAGGTCAAAAGGGGCCTGCGCCACACCCCTTATGAGTTCTAAAAAAGGTCCTGTGCATTTCGCTCATAACTTTATTTTTATGAGATAAAGGTCTGATTCTCTAATATGCGTGTGGGGTGTAGGTCTGGGAAGAATTTTAACTCAAAATGTCAGAACTGGGCCGCGGGGTAAGAGGTCAAGAGATGGAGCATTATCTGAGGCTTTTTTAGTTACTTCCTGTAGGGCTAGAGCCCCCAGATTTATAATCGTACTTGTCCTCGAGGCCCTATTTCATGTAAAAGAGAGACCCCAGGTCTGTTGCTCAATCCCAAGTGTCCTTGACCCCTAGGTCACCGACTAATTACATAACGTTCTTTAGGGCTGGATGTATTAGTAGAAATAAGGTTTACTAAAAATATCTATTTTAGTAAACCTTAATGCCCTGATTCATATAAAAGTGACCAGACGTCTCTATCTTACTCCCACGTCATTCTGTGCCCCCGTGAATGGAGTGTTTGCATCACTTCCTGTAGGTCTATGACCCTCATGTTGATAATTTTTGTAATCTTTTGAAAATCTTTTTTGTCTTCCTTTTACTTTATTGATGTATTACTGCTTCAAAAAACTTTAAAGCGGGATTAATTTGTCATGATTATCTTGTACAACAAAATGTATATATAAAATTAACCTTTGGAATGGATTTTTCGGCGGAAGCAAAGCGGACATAAACTTCTGGTTTTCAGCACAAAAACACGTCGGCCTAGTCCTTCCTAAAGAAGAAGAATAAATACGTCATCCTTGGGTCACTCAGAAATCTAAATTTGTATTGGAAGAAAAAAATCGAACTGCGGTATTCTTTTTCCTCATGTTAAACAAAATGTATTTATAAAATGATCCTTTCGAAATGGATTTTGCAGTGGGATAAAAACGACATACACTTCGGTTGAGCACCATAAAAAACATCATCCAAGTCTGTCTGTCCCAAAGAAGAAGAATAAATGTCATCCCTGGGATATCTGATGATATCTGAGATATCCGATGCACCCCATGTGGGATTGTATAGTGCTCCCTGTTGTCAAATGTTGGTATGCTGTTGGTATTCTGTATCTGACATCTGTATGTCATGCTTTAAATCCTACAGCAGGGAACCATTCCGCCAAACTAAATTGTATTGCCATTTTATGCAATTATTATTGCTGTATTGCTGTTTCTTCAAACAGTGGATAGGGGGCTAAACCTTCATATGGGTCGTTTTGGACGACATTAAGATAAAATAGTTTACAAGTTACAAGTCGTTAAGGTTGGAGATCACGCTGGAAAGAGACATTGAAAAACATCCTATTATAAAATGGCTGTATAGAAACTATGGATCAATTTTTTGAATGTATGAAGAATTGAACAGTTTAATGTGGTTATTTTGTGTTTGTCATGCTGCAAGGCGAAACATGCCCACAAATTATACTCAAATAACAGCTCTTAAGTCTAAGCTACAGCACATATATTGATATGTATGTTTATTAACTGTAAATCACTTTGGATTCATATTGGATTCAATTAAAAATTTTCCAAATATGAGTCAATATAACTTTGGTGTCAGTGACACTTGGCAGGATACAGCATGGAAAACCGGTCTTATTTAATGTGTCCATGCCTATGTCTCCTGTCTGCCTGTTTTCTATAAATACAAAGAGGAACTGTAGACATATAAATTGAAGTGGAGACATAAGCATGTATCAAAGTGGAGTAACTATATCTATACAGCTATATCAATCTATCCATCTATATCTATATATATATCTATCTATATCTATATAGATAGATATATACATATCAGTGTACTGAGCTGGATTGATTTGAATAGTGTTTTGGCCAAATTATTCAAAGATTGAGATAGTGATGCTTTGATTTAGTTTAAAAATAACATATTTTTCATTAACATCATTAGTGATTCACTTCAAGAAATGACTCATTTTGTCTAAAGGCACTGAATAGCCCATCAGATTTTTTTATTGAGATGGAAATAATGACACAGACAGCTCAGCTGTTGACATACAGGAGTTTTTCTGGTATAGATAAGGGTCCTTGTGACCGGTTCACCCCAGGGAAAAGGTTAACAAAGGAGAACTAGGTAACACCAGTTAACATATAGGGTGCTCAGATAAGACAACCTGAAGAAAACAAAGCTTAAAGTATTAAAACTAACCAACATATAACCAACTTATTTTCATGTACATTTGAATGGATGTGCCATGCTCTACTGTATACAGTGCAGCTCAATTGTTTTTTTTAATGTTTGTCTTTTTTGTTGCTCCTCAGAGCTCTGCTAAGAAGCACATGTCAGGGTTTTACCAAGGCCATCGTTACACAGGATAATACCCCGGTGGGATCCCAGATTGCGTATGATGGTGAGAAAAGAATACGTAATGTGACGTCAGCCATTTTCGACACCTTGGCTAAGGTAAGTTCTTTGGGCATTTGTTGTTTCTTTATACTGACTGACTTGTAAAAAATATCAAAGTCTCCATACACCTGAATACCTCAAGTGATTCCTGATGTAAGAACACTTTTATAGCAACTTAAGCATTTGGACCCTATTAGGAATTTCATGATATGCTCTTTCACTGAACTATACCCCCTATGAAATTGACCTATATTCCTATTTTTATATGAACCCTAAAAAGTGCTCTTGAGACTAATAAACATTGTTATTCAACATATTCTTTCAATCTGTGGACCATATAATTACAGCATCCAGATCTGAACTGAGGACCTCTAGATCTGCAGTCAAATGCTCTGACACTGAGCTATACCCCCTTTGGTCAAAACCGCATAGCATACTCTTAACACAATGAAACAGTCATGGGTTAGACATTCAAGATAATTCATGTTTAGTTTTTCTAGTTTTCTTGTCAAAACTGCATGTGATGATCGTGAATTAAAGATAAGAGTGTAATTGTCTTGGAATTATATCCATAGAGCTCAGATTTTAGGGGGCACCCAGATTTGAACTGGGTACCTCTTTATCTGCAGTACAATGTTCTGCCACTGAGCTATACCCCAGTTACTTCTTCAACTTTACGCTCTGCTTGAACTCTCAAATCTGCATAGACGCCTGGAAACACAAAGAGTACAGAGTGATTGGTTAGACTTTCAAGTTAGATAGATATATAATTCAACTGTAGAGGTTTATTTACAGGACATTGTTTAAAGAGGGCACCCAGGGTTGAACTGGGTACATCTGTATCTGCAGTCCTATGCTGTGCCACTGAACTATACACCCTTTAGTATGCACTCCTTTACTCTACAATGTTACTTTAGTTTTCATGTCAAAACTGCATTGAAATATCTTGAATTACAGATAAGATAGTCATTGTCTTGCAACTTAGCCAGATATTGGGTAAGAATTAGACCCCTGGTGCTTCATTTCTAGTATATAGGTATTAGGGGCCCCCCAGAGTTAAACTGAGCCTCTTGTTCTGCAGTCAAATGCTCTGCTACTTCACTGTAAACTACTTTACTCTACAATGTTAATTTAGTTTTCATGTCAAACTGCAGGTGATAAACTTGAATCAATGATAACAATTGCATTGTCTTGCATGTTACCCAGATATTGTTTAAGAATAGGACCCCTACCACAATTGTTCTAAGATCCAACTCCTAGCATTTAATTTCTCAGTTAAAGTTGTAATGCAGCAACCAGAGTTTAAATATTGAACTAAAGGAATGCCAACAGGATTGGGTTACAGCGAGCCGGAGCTGCTTTACTGTAGCTTAAATATACAAAAAAAGCAATCAAAACAAAACACACCTCATGACTTCAGCTCTACCGCGTCATCGCCTAGAGACGGTTTTAAAGGCAACGTATATGGGCAGGGTGAGATCAGGGAACTCCCCAAGCAGGCGGGTAAACTCGTCAGAGGCTGTGAATGCGCTGGACAATGTCGTTGTGGAGAACGCGCTGAGGACGCAGGGGAGGGATCCGAAATCCTTGGTGTCGATGAGGTGGTGGTTCTGTACGTCCACCAGGAGGCCTTTGGTGCAAAAAAAGTCACGTGGGATTTTCGCCAAAACGAAATCCCAGGTGAACCGTCGGCCGTTGAAGCACAGCTTGACGCGCCGTTCCCCAAAGGTCTGAATCTTGCTGCCATTGGCAGCCTCCAGTGACAGCCCGTGTCCTCCTCCCCCGGATATTGATGTGCAAGGCAGGCACAACGCTCACTTGGGCACCCGTGTGCACAGGAAACATAGAAACGTTGAAAAGGAGGCTGCTCGAACGGCTGGCACTCACGGCTGCTACTGAATGCCGGCCCCAGCGTTTCAAGACACACTGAAGCTGCATGGCGGACCGCACCTCCTGGCCTTCACCCCGAGTGGAGTGGAAAAAACACAGCCCCGTGGATCCATGCCATTGGGCCGCAGCTGCTGGAATTAGCCTTTGGTGGGCACTAAGGCTATCTATAGGCACAAACGAAGCGGCGAACGGCATGGGCACAGGACCACCCTGTGTGGCGGATTGAAACCTATCAGCCTCTCTAGCCAATGCCCGAAAGTCTGTAATGGCTGTGTTTGCCAAGGCTAACCTGACCGATGCTGGCAGTTGCTAAAGGAAGAGCTCTAGACTTTCAAGATATTAAATAAAACAATAATTGGTTAGTCTTTCAACTGAGCTAAATATTATATTCAAATTAGACCACTAGAGCTTACATTTAAGTATACAGCTGTTAGGAGGCACTCAGATTTGAACTGGGGACCTCTTGATCTGCAGTCAATTGCTCTGCCACTAAGATATACGCCCTTTACTCCCCATCGATTTAACTCTAAACATGTTCCCCTGTTTTTTTTGTCAAAACAGCGCAGACTGCTCTTCACACAAAGAAAACAGTCATTGTTTAGACCTTCCAGTTAGATAGAAATACAATTAATGCCTGGAGGTTAATTTCCAGAAAATATCTTTTGGGGGAGACCTAGAGTTGAAGTGGGGACCTCTTGATTTGCAGTGAAATGCTCTGCTACAGAGCTATAGCCCCTTTACACTTAAGCCTAGAGCGCTCTTAACACAAATAATACAGTCATTGGTTAGACTTCCAACTTAGATAGATATAAAATTCAACCATATACCATTAACCAACCATACCAACCAACCAACCATTCTTTTTAAGGGACACTTCAGCTGCAGTCAAATGCTCTGCCACTGGCCTATTTCCCATTTTCTCTTCAGTGTTTTTACTCCACACCTTTACTCCTGTTTTTAATGTTAAAATGAGTGCTCTTAAATACTGGTTAGCCTTTTAAATCAGCTTGTTATTCTTTCAGAAGCTGAACCTTTGAGTATCATTTATAAGATGCCAATTGCTCTGCCGCATCTTTTCTGCCCTTTTTCCTCAATATTTAAATTTCACAGCAATGTTCCTTCTTACTTTGAGGTCTCTCATAATTTCTCAGTTCCAAAGACACATTTCTCTGTTATGTTTCTTTAACATTGTCCAAAGAACATTTGATTTCTTCATCAAAAGGGCTTTGAACAGACACAAACACTTTTTTAATGATGTTATAATGCCAAAATGGAGACTATACATTCAATCCATACAACGTATATTTTATTTATTTTTGTTATGTCTGTTTGTGAGTAGAGGAATCCCTTCTCAAACAAAACCTGGGACACATGCTCTGTTGTTGGCAATGGCGGGATTTTATTGAACAGCACCTGTGGAGAGATGATAGATTCAGCCCAGTTCGTCATCAGGTAAGAACTCCCGGATAACTTCCTTAAACATTGTGAAGTTGTTATTGTACCGAATCCCTCAGAATGCCCAATGTTCATGATGCATTTTGAGCTTCAATGAAGTACAAATTTGAACTGCAAGTGCCAAGAGTGTGGACTTTGTCCCCAGTGCAGGTGTAACCTACCGCCTGTGGAGAACGGCTTCCTCAAGGATGTAGGCAAGAAGACTGACCTTGTGACGGCAAATCCAAGCATCCTCATTCAGAAGTAATGCCTTCTGCATTGTGTACTACCAACATGACTGACACAGTGTATTTCCTTTATGCTTATGTATTTCCTTTATTTCTCTAACAACCCACCCTCTGCTTCTCAGATTTAAGAGTCTGCAGGAGCGGCGACTTCCCTTCATGGATTCCATGCATCAATACAATGACGCCCTGATGCTCCTGCCGGCGTTCTCATACTCGTTCACCACCCCGCCGTCCCTGAGGGCAGTCTACACCATCGAGGACTTTGAGAGCCCAATCAGGCCGGTGTTCCTCAACCCAGAGTACATTCAGAGCCTGCACAGCTTCTGGCGCTCCAAGGGCATGAAGAGGCGTCTGAGCACTGGCTTCATGGTGGCCAGCCTGGCGCTGGAACTTTGCACCAATGTACACCTATATGGGTTCTGGCCCTTCAACCAACACCCGCATTTCCACCAGCCCCTCAACAACCACTACTACGACAACATACCGGGTAAGAATGTTCATGCAATGCCTGTCGAGTTTGAGCATTTGTTGAGGTTACACGAACAGGGCGTACTGAAAATACACCTGGGGGAGTGTCGGCCGTCCAGCCAGTAGGCAGCCCTTCAACTGATTTCACTGAATCATGTCTGCTCTTTACCTAAAGTCTTATTATATTATATAAAGTCTCTATTTTTCACAAAGATTGCAATATGTGTTGTGAGCCATGAACAGTGAGCCATGATGTTTTATTTAATTCATTTATTCTGTATCGATGCCAAGCCACCACAAAATACAGTTAAATAATAGGGTAAACTGAGAATGCACTGCACTAAACATGCACAGTTTGCACTGTATTCATAATTTTTCTTGGAATGAGATTGTTCAGATTTAGATTTGGTAATTGGGAAGCCATTTTAGTGCCTTATGTACCCAATGTAATTTTTTTTACTGAATTAACTGAATTGATGTTGAATATATCAACGATACATTCGTAAATCAATATGAGTAGAAAAATAGTAAATGTAACACATTTATATTTTCAAAACATATTTAATATATTTTTTGTTAAACATACAGTTTAATTTACTGTATGAAAGGACACATTTTGGTATACATTATATTAGAAATTATGAAAAAGAAATTATGAGCAAAATAATATTTTCTGAAGTGGTCTATCTTGAACTGAAGCTAATGCCAAATAACATAACCAGCTAAGGCCAACATTGACTGGTCATCAATTTCCACAATGTCCCCACTTTAAAAAGGTTGCTATGATCAATATTCCCCACAAATCATAGCCACTGATGCCGTGGTAACAAGAAACAAAGCAAAAAAGTGTGAAATATATAAGCGATAGTTATATTTGTCTGAAATTTGATTAGTGTTTGTCAGTGAGATATTTGGGGATTTTTTTGTCTCAATGACATGGGATATTATGGTTGCACAAAGAGATGTATATTAGAATATCATAGAAATGTCCGGAAACATTCCAGGTATGTTCTTTATTGAATATTTAGTCTGATGACATATATGGAATCCAACTGGGTTTTGGGTGAGTCGAAAACTGATTTTAATGGTGATACTATGAGGTTATATACTTTGATTTGCCAACCTTGACATTGTGTCAATGATTATGAACCAGATTTTCAGATATTTGTGATACAAATAAAAAGCTATTGAGTACATTGCTTGCTTTATTCCACACATTGCATGAAATATTTCTGTGATGGCTGTCATCTGCACAAACAATAGTTAGCATTTTGCCTGAACTCTTAGCAACTGCCAGTATCTACCACTGGGAGTCAGTGTTTCCAAACCAAACAGCAGACACCTTTTTGCTGAACCTATGCTGCTACATTCGGTGTCAAATGTCAATTCAGTGTACTGCACACTATAAACGGTGGGTTATAGGCTGGGGTGGTTTGACCTATAACATTGGGTAAAAAATAGTGAACTGACAATGGTTTGGAGATGCAACCCAAAATTGAGGCTCATCATTCTTTGCAGTCCGCCATTTTTATGCAGATGGAAACCTGAAGCACCTGACCTGACCTTCAACCCTCTTTGCTCCAACGGTAAGACGGTAAAACTATACCAGATAATTAATTTTTTACTGTTCACATGAACTAAAAAAAAAATAAGGTTAGCTGCCAGTGTCCCTTGGTCGTAGAAGAGTAAACTAAATGGTACTTCAACTTCACGAAAAAGACCATGCCCTGCCTTCTGAGAGAAGTGGAAAGTTTACCTACAACAGTTACTGTTTGGTGGAGGCTGTCATAAACATAGGATTTTACTACCTTTTTCTCTGAATTGCATTCTTATTTCAGTAACAGTGATAAAATAGCATAGATTAATATGTTGACGATCAAATAAGACATACGACCACATTTGAAAAAAAAAAACAGACCACTGACATAGTATTAACAGGCAAAGCAATTTACCTGCAAAGCAAACAGTTAATATTAGGCTAATGTGCATTTAGGCCTTATGCTGATACTCCAAAAACAGTTCTGTTTATTTGCTTTGGACCATATAGATAGCGTGACGTATTTGTCTGTATTATTATCTAAATAGTATTTAGAATGTATGTATGTATGTAGAATGTATATTTTATATCATCGTGAATAGCAACACGTTATGTTTACAGATCAATTGCCAGATTCGGTGACCATCTCCGGTTATCCCACTAAATTGAGTAGTTTAGGTCGGCCATTTTTAACTTCATGTGCTGCCACACATTTTTTGGTTGCTCTTTATGTAATAAACGGATGGATCACCTGGCAACAGACTGTGCAACATAGTGGGTCATGGAGTACTACAGGACTCTAGGGGGCAACAGAGCCGTCTTGAACAACAGGACGCTCTTTGTGCAGTGCGTTTGTTTGTCATTCTGTTGGGCGACCATAGTGAGGTCGACACAAAGTCATATATACTGGTTACAGGTTAGTAAGATATATAAGCACAAATTAAGTGGTGAATTAATACAAATACTTCATGTTTAGATCTTAAATCTGTAAATGAAGACATTTTGTACTGCAGTAAGTGTATGAAACAGTTACTACTACAGCCCTGCCGAAATAATGGCGCCAAGCTTAAATAAAAGGGTTTATGTCCCTGAGTTATTGGTGATACCACTGTCTAATGATTATTATGACATGAGGCATAATGTATTTATTTTATTTTGTTACAGGTAAAATACTGAATAATGGACTCCATTGAGAGTGCCATACAGACTGTGCTACCACACCTAGATAGAGAGAAACTGGAAACAGTGGTTGGTGAGGTGGTGCCCAAGTTATGTGTCACAATGACACATATGGTGATTTCAAAGAGGCAGAGGACGCCCTTTTTCTCCTTGCTGATGTACGATTTATGTCACTTTTTGTTCTCTAAAACTCCTGTTGTAAAGGGTACTGATTGTTGTGCAGTATTTAAACCTCTCACATCCTGGGTTTATCAGATGGAAGTGCAATGAAAGGCTGATCAATTGTGAAAATTAACAATTGCAATCTAACTGTTTACTATGTAGGTATTCTTCCTGTAATAAATGCTATCTACCCTGCAATCAAATAGGTTTCCACAGATACACTGTGAATACCTAATTGAGTGGACACAGAAAATACAGTCAGGTAACTCTTGTGGCAGCTGTTCTTTGCAAATAAATTACTATTTCAAAGATGTCATGGGGTCCCTTTTCAATCGGCACAGGACAAAAATGAAGAGGGTCTGCAGACAATACTATATTGTAATTTAATTGTTTTATGTTT
The DNA here is from genome assembly GCA_027123675.1 of Molva macrophthalma. Lineage (NCBI taxonomy): Eukaryota > Metazoa > Chordata > Actinopteri > Gadiformes > Lotidae > Molva > Molva macrophthalma. Next base: position 10,620 of record JAOPJO010022380.1, read on the forward strand.
GATTATTGCAGGAGACACTGTGCGGTCTGCAAACAAGTGGATGTGGCCTTGTTGTAATCCCACATTGACCTCCCATGCCAGATTTCATAACTGCCTTGGCTGTCATGTTCGCCAGTTTCATTCAACATTTATACTAACTTTTTAATTTGGTGGCACCAAATGTCTTGTACCATCCATCTGTGTACATTCATTTAAAAAGTATATTTAAAACTCACTTTAAATAAGGGTTAGGGTTAGTACCCTACTAACCCTACTTCATCTTTCGTCTCGCACAATTAACGTCACGAACATCAACATGTATCTTACCTGATGTGTTTTATCCAGCGGCTCCTGGTACTTTTATCAGCCAGGAAGCGAAGGAATGAGTATTCTGCTCTCATCACATGTAAGAATGGGACTCAGCAGACCGAACAGATTCACACCACAAGCTGTTGTTTCATTTGAAAGGTTTACTTGTAGTTATAGAATTCTGTAAAACTGATACAAAAAACATGTTTAACCCATTTTCAAATTTTCAACATTAGCATTCACAAATGGCTGATAAGTATACACCTCTTCGTGACATTAACCATAACTAAATAAAATGACTTTCTTTTACAGGAATGATTCAGTAAACTAACTGTCTTCCTTAGCCTAACTGGAGTTGGCAAACATTAACAAATAATGCATCACAAAGACGTGCAAAGGATACAAAACCGCGTGAACTGATTTGCATAACAAAGCCCCGATACCGTTAGCTAGATTAGCATGTACACAACAAACTAATCCTAACTACACGTTCCTTTGAGACATCATTACAATGTTTTAGAGGTAAGTAACAACGTTCACCAAAGAAATTGCAACAGTTAATCACAGCTATATGTTTCGCTGAGGGCATGAAAGTAGGCAGATAGAACATATAGAAACTTTCACAAGACGCCACCAGAGGGCGCCCTTTGCCCATCATAGGGCTGAGCACTCCCTGTCTGGTATAATGATTATTACGCCATTATCCCTCTTAATTTGTAAGGAGTAGAACTTCTAAGTGGGTCACTTTAGGGATTCCTTCTTTGCTGATCTTGACTTAAACTTTGCGTTCTTTTTGCGTCTTTGTTTGTGGGACCCATGTGCTGCTCCCATGTGGGACGCGTGGGGAGGGTTGAAAGTCCAGGTGCATCCTTGATCCTGAAGGTACGTTATCAATTCTTTGTCATTGGAGTTTATGTTAAGTTTATGTTAAGGCTCGAGCAAAGTTGGTACCCCTGTCTGACCTGATGAGTTTGACTTGTCCTCTGGTTGAAAGGAACAGCTTAAGGCATTGATAAAGCTTGAGGTTGACATTGTTTCTATAACCTCAATGTGGACAGCTCTTTTGTTAAGGCATGTGAAGAGCGCTGGCCATCTTTTACTATCTGCAGAACCCCCTCTTGTTTGTCGGGTCGTAACATTCCATGGGCCAAAACATCCAGGCCTATTTGGGTGAATGGTTGCCCTGGGGTGAGTGTCTGATGTTAAGTCAGACTAACTTCCCTCAAATATTTGGGCAGGTTATGCACTTATGGACGACACTGGAAATTACTTTCTTGCCTCCGAGAATCCACAAACCTGCTGAGCGTACTGCACCTTCCGTAAGGTCTTCTTATCTTTGTGATCTAGTCTCACTAGTAGGGTAGATACATGGTGGTTTTTGGGAATGATGATTAGGTGTTTTCTTTCCAAGTTGTATCAGCCAATGGCATCCAACCTCCTACTCTAACTAAGGAGACCTTGTCGAGAAGGAGATAAAGTTTCCTGAGTGGACTGCACTTTGGAATTTCTTCGCCTCTCTTGAGATGCTTTATCTCTTCCCTGATGACCTCTTGTTGCATACATTTCAGGATTGTTGTCTTCGCTTGTAGATTAACATTGGTACTGCCCGGCTGACCTTATGAATGATCCTGTGGACTGTAGTCTTGGGGATGTCAACGTACTTGGCACAACTCTATAAGAAGTTGTGTGGGCAAGCCAGTGAGAAATACAAGGACAAGAAGGTATCCTTGATATCCATGATAAGCTGCTATGGACTCTCTTGTCAGTTGAAGGTCAGGGTGGAGGTTGGACAAACCATCAAAATAGAGCTGCAGCATAGACACGTTTGGGTTCAACTGGTAGTATGTTGTAGGGTGGACATGCTATGAATATGAGAAATAAAGGGATCCAATGTTATGCAAAAGCCTCATTAGAATTCCTGTAAAATGCTATTCTGCCTGTTACCCGTTTAATATTGGTACTGTTTTATATTTTAACTATTCTCTGTCCTGCCAGCACTGTTAGGGTGGTGCAAGAGCAGCTACACTTCATTTTATACATGGTTTATTTACAGTTTGAGATACAAAGACACTACATATTAGGACTGCAATTGTGTGATTATGTCACATATAAACCTTTGAAAAAATGTATACGGTTGCACAACATAATTGGCAAGTATGTTACACGACAAATACAATTAAGCTACTAGCGTTTTGTGGAATCTCCAAGGTAAGACATATAGCACCAACCATGTTTTCAACAATTTTCAAATAGCGTTATGGACTGCGCTGTATGAGCAAAAAGTTAAAGGCGCAATGGTGATTTTAATAAATCCTGCCCCGCCCCCCTCTCTTGTAACAGGTGCGCTAATCAGTGAAATCACCTGTTATATGTCCCAATTGTTTGCATACTGTGTGCAACAGTATGTTCTTTGTAGGGGTAGCTGCACTACTTACTACAAGTTTTAAAAAAAAGTACACGATTTGGAACGCAGCCAGTGTTTCGTCTCACTGATATTGTTAAGACCACAATACAAATGTTTTACTTTTGCTGCCTTGCTCAATGAGTACTAACGTTAAACCACTTGGAAGACCTTTAAACACACAAGGCTCGTCAATTCAAAAGGAAAGCTCATGCTGTGTATTTGTAGCTGGATTCAGGTAGCCTAAATATTCACAACTGGCTTCTCTTGGAGAGAGGATACTCTATAAAAGGTACCTGCAGGGGGCTGTGAAGTACAAGGCAGATGAAACACTGGCTGAGCACGAGAAACCTTGCATAATCCAGCATAGAGCCAAAATAAAAAACGAAATAATAATAAAAAGATTCTAAAAATACCAAAACGTATTTACAGATACATTGAAGCTCAACTTCTTTAAATCATTTAACAGGGATTGCACCATGTTTTCTGAAAAGAAAAAAATAGGCTTTTGGTTGTGACCGAAAGCAGCCAGCTACAGCTTCTTTGGTAGCAGCCATGGTGTTGACTATTGCTGGCTGCTTTGGTCGCTCATTCAGCCACACCTCTGATTGCGACTCATTTGCCGACAAAAGCGTTTATAGTCACGATGCTTCTATAGTCACAATGCTTTTAGCCAGCCAGCCAGCCAGAGCCAGCAGCCAGCCAGAGCCAGCAGCCAGCCAGAGCCAGCTTACACCAGCCAGCCGTGGCTGGCCTGTTGTCGCAGCCAGCCAGCCGACACCAGCCAGGCGTCGCTGCCCGTCTTTACGTCCTATAATTATCATACTAAATCGTAAATCAGACTAAAATGTTAAAATGAAAGAGGCCGATTGCATCAATAAGTTGGTCTATGAAAGCAAAACAAAATCTGACTATATACGAATAGTTTCATATAGTTATCTTCAATAAAGAACATGCCCGGAATGTGTCCGGACATTTCTATAATATTCGAATAGATTTCTTTGTACAACCACAATATCCCATGTCATAGAGACAAAAAAAGTCACCAGAAATATCTCACTGACAAACACTGTAATCTAATTTCAGACACATATAACTGTCGGCTTATATATATTTTAGTTTCACACTTTTTGCATTTCTTGTTACCACGGCATCGGTGGCCGACACCAGCCAGGCGTCGCTGCCCGTCTTTACGTCCTATAATTATCATACTAAATCGTAAATCAGACTAAAATGTTAAGATGAAAGAGGCCGATTGCATCAATAAGTTGGTCTATGAAAGCAAAACAAAATCTGACTATAAAGGGAATAGAACTAGGAACCTCTTGATTAGAGTGGTAGCCTCACTACAGCTTGCACTGCTGTGCGCACACTGTTGTTTGCTGTTACACTTATATCAAACTATATGACGCTAGGAACTTTGTACATAGTATATCTTATTAGGCTTCATGACATTTAACAAAACAAATATGCTATATATAATATATATATAATATATAAAATACATTAGTTGAATACACCGCAAAATACAACTAATAGGTGTTGATACAAATAAAGCAACAATTTGTGACAGCCAGGGGCCTTTGCCAGGGTGTGTGTGTTTGTGTTGTCTTTCAGTGTCCTGGTTCCTGCCCGGTTGGAGCTGGGTCATTAGGGAATTGGGAGCAGCTGGGCACTGTCTCCAGGATTGTCCCACCTTGACAGTCGACGTGGCCCTGGTCCGGGCACCCGTGTTGTGTTGGGAGCCCATTTGTGATCTGCTGTTTAGCCTAGTTGACATGATATTATGATGTTGTGGTTACATCTTTTTATTGAGTTATGTTTGTCAGGTAAAAATCCTTTATTTTGTTTAATCCCTCACGAGTGCTTTCCTTACATGCTATGGTCTCAGAGCTAGATCATAACAATTACATAATTTTTAACTGTACTTAATAGAAAAATAGATCAGAATACAAGTAAAGACATTATTAGTTTTTTCCAGCCAACAATAGGCAATGTTGTGGGTTAGAAAACGCCATTGTGTCTACTCAAAATAAGGAAATATATTACAACTCAGCATTCCCAATGAACCAAACAGGTGTTATTAATATTAAAATACTTTTAGCTATAAAGAGCTGTAGGCTAGCTTTTGCCAGAGCTAATGGCTTTCTGGTACTTGAACTGTCGCAAAAAAAATATTTTATAACATGCAAATTAACTGATTAACCACCGCCCACAGACTTTGAGCAACCATAGCTATGAGCTGTTGAGTTGACCGCCAGCAGCTAGCCAGCCAACACAGCGACCAAAAGCAGCCAGCCGAGCGACCAGCACAGCAACCAAAGCGGCGTACGTCGCGACGCACGTCGTTGGTCACTTACGGAGCTTGGCCTTCCTCAAGGACATGGTGTCCTCAGCTCCGTCTACTATTTTGATGCCCTCAATGAAACTTATAGCTGTGATTAACTGTTGAAATTTCTTTGTGTGAATGATACTTAACTGTAAAATAGTGTAATGATCTCAATGGTCTCAAAGAAATGTGTAGTTAGGATTAGTTTGTTGTTCATGCTAATCTATCAGGGCTATCAGGGCTTCAACAAAAAAAATCCACATGGTTTTGTATGACTGCTTTGCACGTCTTTGTGATGCATTGTCTGTTAATGTTTGCAAACTCCAGTTAGGCCAATGAAGACAGTTACTTAACTGAATCGTTCCTGTTAAAGGAAGTAATGTTATTTAGTCAGTGTAAATGTCACGAAGAGGTGTATACTTATCAGCCATTTGTGAATGTTAATGTTAACTCCATTATAAGTCGTGAAGTTTGGATTGATGGATGGATGGATGGATGGATGGTGGGGGTTGGTAGGGGACAGTTTAACCAGGTCTGCCTTGTTTCTCTGTTGTATAAAGTTGTTGTGTAATTCTCCGATTTTTTTTCCCCTGAGTGGTGATAGTGTGAGCAGCGCTACAAAGAAAGAATGTGAACGAAGGAATGCTGAAGATCAAGACAGCACATGACTCTTCAGGTATTTGACTGCACAGGCACACACATACACACTATCCATTCAGATAAGCCTGGCCGCAGATGGAATTATTAGTGGGAAGTGGAAAGTTTATTCAGAAATAAAATGCATGTCTGACACCAATAAAGATCTAGAGACAAGATCTCTAGAGAGAGAACAGACCAATTTGGTATCAACGTGAATATTGTAAGGATTGGCTCAAAATAGTTAGACATAGGAATCAGTGTGTTTTTGTTTATCCTAACAAAAAGGTGGACTTCTTCATTAGCAAACATTTAATTTCAATGGAGTGGAGGAAAGGTGTATCAGCACATGGAAATTGAATAAACAATAGGAATTAATACCTCAATAATTTGTATGTCAATGTAGTATATTGTGTGCTGTTTGACACGGAATATAGCAGCATAGGTTCAGCAAAAAGGAGTCAGCTGTTTTGCTTGAAAACACTGACTCCCAGTGGTACATACTGGCAGTTGCTAAGAGTTTAGGCAAAAGGCTAAATATTGTTTGTGCGGATGACAGCCATCACAGAAATATTTCATGCAATTAGTAGAATAAAACAAGCAATGTACTCAATAGCTTTTTATTTTTATCACAAATGTCTGGAAAAATCTGGTTCATAATCATTGACACAAAGTCAATGTTACCTCTTAAAGACTTCTAAGACAAAATATTAAAGGTTACTAGAAGTATACAATCTCATAGTTTCACGACGACTGAGTTTGCGACTCACCCAAAACGCAGTTTTATTCCATATACGTCAGAGTAAATCTAAAAAATAGAACATACCCGGAATGGGTCCGGACATTTCTGTGATATTCTAATAGACATCTCTTCGTAAAACCATAATATCCCATGTCAGAGACAAAAAAAATCAATAAATATCTCACTGACAAACACTATAATCTAATTTCAGACACATAAATGTCGGTGTATATATATATTAGTTTCACACTTTTTGCTTCGTTTCTTGTGACCACGGCATGAGTGGTTATGATTTGTGGGGATAATTGATCATGGCAACCATTTTAAAGTGGGGACATTGCGGAAATTGATGACCAGTCAATGTTGGCCTTTGCTGGTTCTGTTTCATTGGCCTCTATGTTATTTAGCATTAGCTTCA
>JAOPJO010022397.1:0-17384 GCA_027123675.1 Molva macrophthalma
CGCCGCCCCCCGGCCCCCCCCCCCCCCCCCCCCCCCCCCCCCCCCCCCCCCCCCCCAGAAGGTCCAGATGGAGGGATAGACACACCTCTGGGACAATGTACTCTGGGGGCCATTTGCAGAGTCATAGTACCACTTGCAACATATGGTCCCCCCCAAACTCGAAATACAAAAAACAATATCGTTCAATAATATCATATACATTTCCCCATACACTACTAGACACGGGTAAGGCTGTAAAACATGTTTGGTTAGTTGGTGGTGTGGTGGTGGTGATATGTTGATGTCATAGCAGTGTGACGGTTAACAGACTACAGCCTTCTGGAAGCCCGGTTTCATTATGTAATAGTGTGTTTCCCCTCTCCCGTAATTTATTCCAATAAGGGATGACCTTGAGGAACAAAAGCCCGGCTAACATTAGAGACCACCATGGATTAGCAGACTAAATGTTGGGCTCTGGTTCCAGGCCATAGGCGACCCATTAGTGTAACTGTATTATTCTCCGTCTCCTTGCGACAACAGAGGGCGAGTGAAAGATCCGGGAGGTTGGGAGAAACAGAAAACAGTGGTTGCCGTGGCATGTGGAGCGAAATTGTAGTCCATTCTAGTTGAATGACATCTAAGCTATACGGGATAGGCATTCTGCTATAAGGGCTTGGTATTTTGTATAACCTACACAATCTGAGACCTGGTCGCTCATCAGTCTCCTGCGAATGGTTCCAGGATTTGTATTATATCCTGCAAGTCCTACACGAACCAAGCGCATGGCAGCCCAGTATGAGCACCACGAACGGCGCAAAACTGCGAGCCATTGTTGTGGACAATGCGATCCAAAAGTCACACGTACACAACGTCAAAGCCCGCTCGTTGAACAGCTTCCACACGTCGCTCCGGGTGAGTCAACTTCACTTTTATTCAAGGAGGCGGTGGACATGGTCATTTAGTTACGCACATCATTCTGAATTTGAGGCATGACATCAATGGACAACTAGCTCGATTTTCGTGGGGAAAAGTATTGTTTCAAGTAATGTCCAGCTCGCTTTATTAATGCACAAAATAACAACATAAACCTACCTTGCGAGAGTGCGAGGTAAACTGAAGTTACGAAGTCCGGCGTTGCTTTAGTTTAGCCCCAGGGGATCAACGGACCCAATCAACGGTCTGGACCAGTCTTCTGACGATCCGTTTGAGTCTTGGTACCTTGAAGCTCGACAAAGTCCGAGGCGCTCTCCGTAAATATGCTGCAAAACACGATGCTGCCGGAGGAACTAGGAGCTCCGCGTCGACCGGTGTAGATCACCCTCCCGCTCTCTCTCTCTCTCTCTCTCTCTCTCTCTCTCTCTCGCTTTCTCTGTCACTCCCTCGCTCTCTCTCTCTCTCTCTCTCTCTCTCTCTCTCTCTCTCTCTCGCTTTCTCTGTCTCTCCCTCGCTCTCTCTATCGCGCGCTCTCTCTATCGCGCTCTCTCTCTCTCTCTCTCTCTCTCTCTCTCTCTCTCTCTCTGTGTATCCATCTCACTTCGACTCTGAAGGCCGTTGTTTGAGGAGATTTTTGTCAGAATAAAACATTGAATAGCGTACACTTAAACAAATGGTTGACAATGGAATTTCGACGTGGACTCTAAGCTATGAAGATATACACAAATATAATCAATATATAGGCCTATCTAAGTCCATATGTAAATTAAATTCATAATAGGCTATATCAATTAGGAGTAGACTACATTCAGACCAGGGAAAACAAGCATTAATCCAAACATAGGTCAGCATGCATGGAAAAGTGGTTTCTGCGACGCTCCTAATGGAATAGTCAATATGGCGCGAATTCACCGTGCGCGAGGAAGATCTCGCGCCAGCCGGCCATCATCATCATCATCGACTATTCCATGTCCGCGTGACGTCGCTAAACGCGCTGTTATACACTTTAAACAGTTCCCACGGTCAGCAGCATTAATTAATCATATCGAACCACGACATTATTCATAAGGTAGAGTATAGCAACCCGTTCATTTTTAAATTAACATGATGAAATATGTAAATAATAGGAATTCATGGCCGTAACGTTAGGAGTATAAGAAGAGTGCTAATGAGCAAATGTTCGCCAAGCTAACAAGTACATTAAAATAACCGTCGTCATCTTAAGTTAGCTTTTGAAATTGTTTTATCTTCTGACTCAAATATATAATGACATAATACAAACATAAGAGGGGTGTCAACTGCTACTTAGTTCAGATATGCCTGGAGACTGTTGTGTTTTATTATTCTAATTCATTTAACTTTAAACAGCATTTCAATCCTTAGAAAATGTATTTGTTGACTTCCGTGAGACATTGCTTTGGTGAAACGTTTAAGGAGAAAATCAGCGCTGTTTAAGCCTAAAGGAAAGGTAGAAACATCTTAATGGCCGCTATTCATCAGCAACAGCACGTTTCATTATTTCTAGGTGAAATATGCCACAGACTGACATGAACGCTCACTGCAGCCCTCAACGCTTTCCAACCTTCTGTTTAATTCCACGTTTCAGGTTGAGAATATCCAAAGACATGGATCACGTCACGGCCGCTGTGCTGCTCTCAAACCCTAAACGGCCACGCATCGACTGCAGAACCACAGGGGACGAAGAAGGGCAGGGCCCCTCTGAGACTCCCCGGTGGCGGGGAACGGAGGCGACCGGTTGGTCACGCGTGACCCTGGATCACGGCGCACCACGCCGCTCCGGGGATCCGCAACGGGAGAAACGCAACGGAGGAGAGAAACACGAAGAAGATGCCGAGGAGGATGGCGAAGGGGGGAGGCGCGAGGGAGGAGGAGACGCCGGGGAGGCCCACGCCGTCACGCCTGGTGGGGGTAAGGCCGGCGAGGTCGAAGGTCGATGTGTCCACGGTGATGCGGGGCGGGACGGAAGGGGAGGTGACTCTCACGGAAGGAGTCAGTCTTCATTAGGAGGAGGAGGGGAGGGTGATGAGGAGGGAGACGGGCAAAGTTTGAGGGAACGTTTCCCCGTCAAAGGCGGAGGAGGAGACGAGGAGGCCTTGGGTCGTGCGGTGCCTGCCGATGATGTCATTATGATGTCACCCCGCTCTAACGAGGAAGCAAACCTCTCCGGGAACGCGTCGGGAGTCGAACAAAAGCTGGGAAACAATGGTAAAAATGGGGAAAATGAAACAATGTATAATGCGGAAGCCTTGAGGGAAATTAAAGAGGCAGGGAACAGCTCTGCTCCCTCCAGCCCCGGAGCAGGTTGCATTGGGTCGCCGATCATTACCCATGATGCCTTGTTAGACGGAAATGTTCCTGATACTTTTGCTACAAAGACCGGCCTGGGCCTGGTAATTGATGGCCTCTGCGGTGGAGAAGGTACGCTCGGCACTGGCAAGATGAGACCCGACACGCCGCACAAAATGGCTGATCACGCACGTGAGACCATGACGCCTGCTCAACTCACTCAAGGGCCCTTTGAGAGAGATAATGACGCAGGGCCTTTCAGTGTAATTGACCCCGCAATCTGCTGCCAAACTGGCAGGCAAGATACAGAGAAAAGCAGCACCTCTGCTTGTGCTGCAGGTGCAGGATTATCACCGTCTGGGATGGTGACGCTGGCCCACGGCACGTCGCTGACTCCCATCACAGAGCATCTTAATGGCAGGCGGTGGGAGCACGACACACAAGAGATTCCTTCCTCAGTCCTCCGCGGCGGACTACGGCTCACAGGAGAGACACACGACGCACGTCGATCAGCCACCGAAGAGATGGGTTTTCCCATCTTCACTAACGAGTCACTTAACGAGACACAAAATGAGATGCATAGCGAGACCGGCCATGCGGCGGTTCCTCCCCGTCCTCCCTGTCCAGCTCACAGTCCATGTGAGTCGTTTGAATACGTCCCCCCTGGAGGGGAAAAAGAAGAGGTAAATATCATCCCAGCTGGAGCATTTGGGGAACGCCAGGAACCCACTGACTGGTCCCCGACTGGCCCAGACCGCCTTAATGCACAGGTGGAAACCAAGATAACAGAAAGAATATTAGTGAAAACTGTTTGTTTTGAAGGTGAACAGCTGACTCGTGTTATTAACAGCCCGGATAAAATAAGACAGTACAAACTGACAGCTGGAACCATTCAACATCAAAAAGTTGCATCTGGCGTCCCAGCATTTGGGCTCGTCACTGATTGGATCAACGCCACAATGGGTAAAAGTTCCTACCAATCTGTAGTACCAAGCCTCCATCCAGAAGATAAACTAGGCACTGAAGCCTCTGTGCTCAGCCCCACCTTCGGCTACAGACCTGCTATTAACATGATGGACATGATTGAACACCATCGATTCCCCCAACGCACTGATGCCGTTGTCCCTGGGCCTCACTGTGCAACACACTCCATAACTTATAGACATGACGCCCATTTCCGAGTCACCCAGGAATGTTTTCAACCATCCCCTCCTCCACCGTCTGATCCTGTTCCCTCCAATCGCACGCTGGCGGCAGTTGACACTTTCGAGAAGATCCAGCTCTCATCGTGGGATGATGACTGTGGTGATGAAGGCCCAGGGCACAGCCCTCTCCTCACCAGCTCACTGGAGCTGTGGAAATCATCCAGGCGTCAGCTTCCCGGTACCCAGCCAGGGGTAGAGAGCAACGGCCAGAGTGAGCTCGCCAAAGCAGGAGAAGTGCCAGGGACAGACACTGTTAAAAAAATCCAACCCCAAAGGGAGGAAACGGGGAAGAGATGTTTTGACAGCATAAACAGGCCTTGTGAAATCCCAGGCCGTATCTCCACAGTATCTCCCGTGTCCACGCTACCTGTCAGTCAGTCCGTCCCCGCCACCTGTCACGTCTCCCAAGCTGTCTTTAACAACCGATTTTCAGCTGCCGCAGACAATGGTGATGATGGTGATGATGACGTCCCCCTGGCTGTCAAGACCTTCCAGGAGTTTGAGATGAAGCAACAGTTTGACGAGGTCGTGCAAGAACTTCAGCAGTTTTTTGAGATTGGGACAAATGACCCGTCTGACTCCTCGTCGTCTGATTGGGGATCTGTTCTGAATGGACCGGAGGAGACTGGAGCGCCGGGCCCTAGAGAGGGCCAGACTACGCCACTGATGGGGAGCCTCAGAGAAACATCATCAGGTAGACTATAATGCATCAGTTTCTCTAAACAGCAGATGTTTTGATTTAGCATTAGACAACCAATATTTAGTCTTCTTTTTTTATTATCGGACCATTTATTCCAAAGTGACTTATAGTGAATTCAGATACAGGTCATTGATGAGCAGGTGAACGTCTTGCTCAAGGATGCCTACAGGTAGACTACAGGTTCGAACCCAGAACCTCTCGGATGGGAGTCAAAGCCCCAAACTCCTACAATTAGAATTACAACCAATCCAAAAAAAAACTTCCTCCAATCATAATGGGAAACGAATCGTTGCATATTCCTGCAAGCCTTTTTTCCTATTTTAGAGCAATGAGGAAAGTATTTACCTATATGAGTTAAATATTTAGAAGACACCATTAAAAAAGTATCTTTATGATAAGAAAATGGACAGTTAAGACACCGAAACAGTTTAGGTAAAGTGAGGTAGAATATATTCACAGGGCCTAGTGAGACAGAACTATTATATTAAAGCTGTCTAGTCTAAAACACTTTTGCCTCCCCTGCTAACTCTGTTAGCGTAATGCCTTGGTTTCCTCACCAACTGTCAGCAGTGACATCACCAACAGCTACCTTGTTATATTTCGATGTCAGCATAAATATTTATCATCTGGGCCGAGGCTCATTACTTATTAAAAATAAACAAAGATAAACAAATACTCCAGGGAAAAAGATGATCTCATGTGGTTCACATTTAAACCAAAGCATTTTGCTTACCTATTCCCCATCAGGTAAACAGGCAAATGGCTGACACAGCTAATCTAGTTGTAAGAATGAACTTCCCCATCTCAGAGCCATCCTCAGAGAATATACGCTTCACCTCCCAGCTCCCGGTTCAATACACCTTCAATTCCATCTTTTCTGCCTGCTCGGTTTCTTTACACTTCCAAAAATATTAAGAGCCATTTGGGTGTAGGAAAGTTATTGTCTCGCCATAGTTGAGAAAACGCTGTATCAATTGAATATATTGCACTGTGTGATCTGTGCCCTCAGACTTTGAAAGAGATTGAATCAAAACACCATTAGAAATGGGCCGCCCCTACAGGTCTGCCTTACAGTGGAAGGGAATAACGCTTTGATTGTGGATATGGGGAGCATCACAATAACCATATCAAACCGCAATACAATTTATACCATTTGAAAGGAAGCCTATAATTGTGCCAATTTCCCTATCGACCAAATGTTTCTGTCGCCATACATCCATATTAGGGAATAAAAACAACTGCATTTAACTGTCAACGAGTGTGTTATCTTCAAACCTAAATCATTTCATATAGAAAACACTTTCTAGCAATCTTTTTATCCAAGTTTGCGATGCAGGATGGTGTCGTGGCCACCAAGGTACTGGGTTTGATCCCCAATGTCCAAAACTGACCTGTAGGTTGTCCAACCTGCATCCAATGTCCAACTTGCTCCACAATCTCAACCGTATTTGCTAAATTCAAGAGTCTCCTCAATAGGGAACAGTATACCATCAACGTCTTTTGAATGTAACTCCCCATACATTGCAGCAGGCCTCTCCTTGAAAATTGAAGACAACGATGAAGACGGCAGGGGAGTCTGCGGCCTGAAGGCTCATGGATGTTCTCCAGAACCAGTGGTTCCTCCTCATGATCCTGGGACTCATGAACTGGACCAGCAGGTCCCACCACCAGACTGGAGCCAGCCCTGCCAGGACGGAGAAGACTCAATGTACTCCGTTGCTAAGCACAGAGAAGGTATGTAGAGAGGAGGTTTCTTTAAACATCTCCATACAGAACACCTACAACCTCTAGCAACGGGGTAAAGATGTGTTGAACTACCACTGGCGATATCTTTGGCTATTTGATGCCCAATAATAACATATGATAGCGATACCCATATGATAATATGTAGGAACTTGGGACAAATTAAGACATTAAAACAATATGCAATGCAAACTTGGTACAAATTAAGACATTAAAACAATATGCAATTCAAACTTGGTACAGTCAGTATTGGCTGATCCCGGTCACCAGATCCAATACCTTTTTAATATAGTTTTTATTTTTATATCTTTGTATTGGGGTTATTATTAGTGAGCATAAATTAATCTGGTGTCAGACTTCCAATACCAATATCAGTACATCACTAGACACCCCTTTATTATCCTACCCTTAACACTAAGGTAAATCAATCAAACCCTTCCTTCATTTGAATAACTAACCAATATGTCATATTAGCATACTAATATATATACCATTGGGACCAATGTACTGGCAGATGTCGAATAAAGACCACAGTGGAAAAAAACCACAGAAGAAATTGCCTGTCTGCATTGCTGTGAAAAAAACAATTGGAAAGCAATGAGGTAATCCTTCAAATTCACAACTTTCAAAATGGGAGTCAGCCAAGGACAGAATCATAGACAGTTCCAGGAATGCATTTTGAGCATATTTGGAAGCGCTGTAATTCATAATTCAAAACCCTTTTTGGAGTCAAATGTTAATGAAAATCATACATCATAGTTTTTTTAAGGAGCTGAGAAAAGCTTATTTTTATTTAAAGGTTAGCCATTTTAAGGAATGTTTGACAATGTGATTGAAAAGGTCACACCACAAGGACATGCAATCACTCCAATAGATGCATTTCTATTTTTAAATGAATTTCTTTCACAAATATCCAAGTACCAATTTCCCATTTACAGCCCCATGAGCTATAGCTAAACTGTAACGCCATTAAATGCAAGAATGCCATTTAATTATCTAAAGAGAATGAGAAAGAAGAAGTCAACATCATCGAACTGTCAGTATCGTCAGTTTCTGAGTCCAGGAAGAAGCCAGAGAAAGACCCATCGTGGACCCCATCCTTTCAATCTCCTCTGTCAGAGATGCAGTTCAGCCAACGTGAGTACCCCAATCATCGCTCTGCTACACGCTCATATTTTGCTGGTAAAGTGCAGGTAAAGTGCAGTAAAGACGTGTGCCTAGCCAATGCGTTCACAGTGTTACAAATTAAATGGCTGGGTGTGCTTGCTTTAATTGTAGTATTGACGTGTGGACATTGAAGCTCATCGGTGTACTTTGGTAAAGGGTGTGACTGGTCCCTAATGGTTCCTATCATTTGATTGATAAAACTAATGTACAATCCCCAACCTAAATGACAAAATGATATTATAATCCCTGCAAACGCCTCTGTAATCAATTGGACTTTGGATGTGGAGGGGGGAAAAAATCGCCTGTGCTTCTCTGTTCTGTTGGCTTAGTTGTTGTTAGTTTGATACTTACTGGCTGGTTTGTTTCATCTATGTACACCAGACAGAATGTAACTGAAGAGGCCAGTTATTGACCCAACTTGTGAAGAACCAAACCAGAACTGACCTGGTAACAAACTAGTTAAGAATGAACATTTAACCTCAAATCAATTAGCACCAGTATGTACAGCATCTGAAAACCAGACTCCTCTCCTCTCACCCCAAATGTTTTCCCCCAAAAATATAGATTTCAAAGCATAAGACCAGTGAAAAACAAATCTATAAATGGCCATTAGATAGGCCATTTTACTGATTCACCCTTTGTTGAAGTCAATGAATTTACAAGCGGTAGCGAAAAACTAATTACCAGCAAAAAGCCGGTTTGTATCTTGCAGGAGTTTCCTTTTGTTTTCATATCCTTTTGTATTGGACGGTTTCCTCCATTAATTTGTTCTTTTGCTCTGTTCATGAAATAGTAGAGCTGTTTCATGCTGTCCAGGGGATTAGGTCTTAGAGGGAGTTCATTATTTCACAGACACATTTGGGTTATCTTTCAGGTCTTCTGCAGGGTTGGTCTCTCTATGCTGCTGGTTTATCTACCTTCACACACCTATTGTTGAAGAGGTTTGACGTTGATATACTTTCTGAAAAGGTCATTATAAAGTTGTAAACCTGTACTGTAGCGGACCGGCTCTTGTTGGGTCTAAAGTATTACATAGGCCCATTCAGACTGGGGCCACTCATGCTTAGAGATGTATGTGGTCACAGTATGGTGAATGACTCACCAAATAGCGTGTATTAAAAGGTATATATCTGCATAGCACAGTTCTCAGTCGTGATGCTGACTGAGGTGATGGATATGTTTTTGCGGAAATGGATAATAACGTAATCATCAACAGTCGTCATTTTTGCTTGTAAACACAGCTGCACGTAAATGTATATTACGTAAATATAATTCCGTGTTTGGGGTAATGAAAGAAAAGCTTGGTGGTTAATCAGCCATTTCTAAGTCCTCCTCCCATACCCATACCAAACATTACGGTGCAGATGGATAGATGTTATATAACATTAAATAAGCCTTGTGTTTTGTTGGCGGTTTTCAGGACAGACCGATACACAGAGGAGACTGGAGCCTCTGAGGACCTGTGCTCGGCCAATCCGGGTCGGCCTTTCAAAGCGTGCCAAAACCTCTCATCTGCACCATAATCACCCCTACAAGTAAACAAAATGTGCACCAAAGATCCCACGGTGATGTCCGTGAACCTGGAACCGAGAGCGTGTCGGAGCATCACCTAAAACCTCTTTGTGGAAATCCGTCATCGTGCGTTCTTGTTGTGTTGGTTAACCAGATGGTCGACTTGATTTCTGAATGTGCTCAAGCACCTCTTGATGCAGCCTAGTGATCGCCTGTTTGACAGCCATCCTCAACGGTGATGCTAGCTACTTCTAGAGTGCTATACTCCACAACTACACGGTTTAACTAGTCTGTGGAAATACAAATTCGACCATCTGAGAAAGAGGAGGTGATTGCGCTATTGCGCTGATTAATTCCTAGGACTGTTACTTTTTGGCTTCGCCTTTTGGCCGTTTCTGTTGTTTTCATACAACTTGTGTGTGTTCATTCAAACTTAAGTTATAATGACTATTATAACATGCATGATATACATGTTATTCACTACTTATATGCTGCTGTTGAATGCAGTTTTTACCTATTTATACCTTACTGAAGGAATAAGTTTCAAATGTATTTATACTATATTATATTTGTATTTATTTACCATATTTGATTAGTATTTATTTGTCACTTCACATTTGTCCAAATGTGTTGACTTTATTCACACAGTTCTGTGTGGGAGTATGCAATCAGGGTTGATGGGGTTGCGAATGTTGTGTTATTTATGCGTTTGTTGATTTTTGCATTCAACCATTAAACTGATTGCTGATTGTTTGCAACGCATCCCCAGGTGTTTTTTGTGGGACGGCTGGGAGTCAAATATAAAAAATTGCGTTTTGTTGCACACATTTATCCATCTCTGTCCTGAGGCCGTCGTGTTCCACGATTAATTATTCCCTGTTCTGACATTCTTGTTCCGTCAGGAACTAACAGTTAAAACGTTTTTTCTTAATGTTTGCCATCAATTGCTGTTGGCTGCGTGCAGGCCAGTGTTAAATATCCAGGCATGTCAGACAGAGTGTGTTGCCATGGAAACACAACATCTCGTCCACCGGCGCTCCTGTGTGCTGTGGGTCGACGCTTAATGTTTTTTTTGTTTTTCACACAAAAATGGAAATGACAGACCAATTAGTTTGTGAGTGCAACAGATTTTTAATTGTGTTGCGCGTTTTGTTTGACTCCTCGTTGTGAAGGGAAACAAAGATGGCAGAAATGACACCAGGACATGCGTGTGTTTGAATTGTCCTTAGCATTGCACGGAGCTACGGGGAGAACGTTTGTTTTCTGTTTCGCCACCAGGTGTGAGGCTGGACACCAGCCGTTTCAAAATCTACCTGTGACATCGTAAGTAGGGCTGTCCACCCAGATGTCTGCTGAGCAGATCAGATGCCCAGTCCCCTCCCTGATGGACTGTACCAACTGGCAGAGATTTGTACCGCATCGATTTTGAACAGATAAGAGGCAAAGGTTATTGAAAAAGAATGCACACACTAGGAACGTTATCGACCAATCTGAATCAAGCATTCAGCAATGCTTTGATCTAATCCACCTTGACGCCTGCAGTGTTCCAGAACGATAAGCAGTAACACAGGATTAAGTTTAGTATCCTCTTTTTGTTCACACCGTTTATTCTATTATTATTGTATAATTTATGCACAAATGCAAATCGCTCCAGTAATAGACAGTCTCTTATCCCCTGTGTGTGTGTGAGCACACCTGGTCCAGCATTACCAATGCTTTAACGCAGCCAGATGGGACATCTGTGAGGCCCAGTGTGTGCTGCTGTACGGAGAGTACACCATGACGTGGGAGGGAATCAGCATCTCCAGCGTCCACTGCCACCTCGCATCGGCTCCTCCCTCCATGCTTCCCGTCCATGTTAGCCTCCGTCCACCACGCACGTGGACGCACAATGCAAGCGATCACGTCCTTTAGACTTGACCTCGTATGCAGCTTGACATCCTGAAAATGTTTTTCTTCACTTATACAATTCAATGCATCATGCATTAGTATTTTGGAGCTGATATTTGCTATTTGATCAGGACCTGGTCTATACCTGGTTTGTTTCTAAACTGGAGGAGGACCACATTATTCGTTTACAGATAAAAACATATGCAGATGTTTGTAATTCGCACATGTATATTTACCTTTACGAACATGAGGAGAATATCTGAAATCTGGAAGACAGGCGTAAGTTACTGCAGAATGCATACTCTGTTATCTTGTACGGATGAGAACGGTGGAGGACTGGATGTGGGATGCGAGCTTGGGCTGCAGCAGCCTTTCCTCCCTACAGGGAGAGAGTCTCAGCTGGCCGGCCGTCTTGGGCTGTGAGTGGAAATCAAAGAGGAAAGAGAGCAGGCATGTCTTTGCGAAATTAAATTGGATTCTGAAGCGGTACATTCAATCTGCTTGTTTGATCACAACAGCCTGTGAAAGATTAAGAGTTGTTGGACACTTTGCCACGGTATATATTTTTCGGAAGCCACACATTAGCTATGTGTGAGTGAATCTTATTTAGACAGATTTGTATCTTAAGTTGAGCAGAATATAACATTAGCATGGCTGAGCTGTACTTTGGCATTGGTGCAGAATTGTCATCTAATCTGATATACACTTGATGATTCTCTCCCATTTGCCAAAGAACGTTTTCTTGGCAAAAAGATAAAAAGGAGAAATATCTCACTAATACCCCCTCAAGACCCAATCTCAAAGATTCCAACAGCATTACATAACCTAATACACTTTTCCATCTCATTGGTTGTACCAAATCTTTTTATACATAATGTTTAATCGTCAGCAAAGCATCCATCTCAAATTCTTCCCTTGTGTTTAAACTCAATTAGTGAAAAAGTAACAGCTTCTTTGGGGTCGTTGACATCTTGAAATTACATTCAGAGTACGTATCTTACCTCTGTAATGTGACATATTTGCAAGATATTACATATACACACATATACTACATAGTTATGTTCATACATTTATTTTGTACAATTGACAAAACGTAGGAGGATGATTTGATCCTTGGGGGTCTAATTGGATTTGTGCGAAGGGGACAAAGCAAGCTGGGCGGCTGTGGGTAATGGAGGTGCAGGCGTTATGAGATGGGCTCAGGGAACATGCTGTGATTCATTTCATGTTATCATTGGACACATTGTTATGTGATTTGGTTGTAATGCTAAATCTAGTGGTTAGGGTGTGTGACTCCCAGCACCAAAGGCTCTGGGAGGGCAAAGGCCACAGCCCACATGTAGGCCTCCCTGAGCAAGATGACCCTAACCCCTTCCTGCTCATTAATATAAGGACGTGTAGCTGAATTCACTGTAAGTCGGTTTGGATAAGAGCAT
The DNA here is from genome assembly GCA_027123675.1 of Molva macrophthalma. Lineage (NCBI taxonomy): Eukaryota > Metazoa > Chordata > Actinopteri > Gadiformes > Lotidae > Molva > Molva macrophthalma. The sequence goes on from JAOPJO010022397.1 coordinate 12,873, forward strand.
CCAAAGTAGTCCCTCATGATGTCACAAAAGGTTTGATTTTTAAAGGGCTTGTAGTGGTGACATACTGGTAGACTGGAGAATTACTTCCGGTCTTCAATATTGTCACTTGTGATTGTCACACAAAGGTAAGATTACATTTTAGGAAATTAACCAACAAGGTAAAAAATAAAAAAGTTGATATTCATATAATTGTGACTTTATCATATTACTTTACTTTATACATCTCAACACAACTATATTCTGTCGGCCATTGGCGAATCTAGCATCTCACCAAAACAAACAAACCACATGCAACTAGTTTGTGTATGTGTGTGTAGTTCTCTGATCATTACACAGCACTACATGCACACACAGCATTTTCCGATCAATAGCAATCACTGTGCCACAGTGCCACAACCATCTCATCGACTGGGAGTCCAGTTGACTCCCAGCTGACCGTAATCAACAAAGGATTCCACAGTTGAAGAGCCTTCATAGCATTTTGTAAACTCTTTTATGTCGCTCTGGTTGTATTTTAGTATTTAGTCGTTGAGCGGAGGCTTTTATCAAAGCGATTTAGGACACCTATAGGTAGACTGTGAACTGAGCAGTTTGGACTTGCAACCTTCCTGGCTGGGAGTCCCGGCCCACTACTATCATCTTCACTACTCTAGTACTAATATTTTGGTAGCAGCGTAGTCGTCCATGTGAATGAGCATTGTGCATTGTGGAGTGCATCAGGATCCATTTAGTTGTGTCTAATCCCTGGTTCATCCACCATGCAAAGTGGGTAATTTACCCCATGCATCGGGCATGAACTGTGCTCTCTTCTATGTGATCGAATACGTTCCTGGCAGAGTTTCAACCCTGATCTGTGTGCACTGTAATCTCTTCATTGTGTAGCTCAGAGGGTAGGAGGCGGAGAAATCAGACAATAAGAGGATTTATCAATGGTAGTAGGGGGGGCATTGTGACATAATGTTACACGCTCAGTTGATGGGAATCCAGAAAGCTCTAATTAAAACAGGGTTGACCCGGGGCTGTTGGAACACCAGCAAGACACCTACGCCTGTCAAATAAACAGATGTTATGCTGTCACATGGTGGACTTTAAATAAGGTACCGACTGGATCGTGTCTGGATGGCCTGAATAGCCAGCCACCTGGACAGATACCTTTTAGGGTACCCTTTAGTGTAGAGGCTAGGGTGTTTGACTCAAATGCTGAAAGGCTGTGGGTTTGAACCCCAATGTGTCTGCAGTCTAGCTGTAGGCATCCTTGAGCAAGTGATATGCAATCACATGTAAGTAGGTTTCAGAATGTACAGTCTCCTAAATAACTAGAAAATAATGACGTTTAACAAGAGCGTACCATCATACATCTTTGTGGACACTCCCACTTGTTTCAAATATTTTTATTATGAAGCGTCATTTCAAAATATCCAGCCACAAAATTGTCATTATTACAGTGCTTCTTTTTTATATAAACAAAAAGACATAATACACTCCCGCTTGTGATGTCACTATAGGGTAAGTTTTTAAATGGCTTGTAATGAATGATGAATGATGAATGATGATGGTGGTAAAATAGGGGCCCTTAAATAAAGAATAAATAAATCAACATTAATCCAGCCTGTGTGATTGATACCCTTCCAGGTAAAACAGGACTTTAGTACTTAGTGGCTTCCTCAACAGTATAATCGATGTTATTTATGACTAAAATGTTGCGTTCACCTGTGCATACCTTGGTGATTCTATTAGAAAGCTGGTCTGACTGAGAGGAAATGAGCGGTCAGTTGAATGCTGTTTCCCTGGTACAACAAGCTGTGGGGTCTTGCTTGACTTTTCCCATCAAATGTAAATACTTGCCCCTAAGAACCGATGAGAAAGCAGCGTAGAACGAAAACAGATGAACTGTTCCAGCTGCTCATGCCTCAACTAGTATAAATCTAAAAACACTTAATTTGTTTTATAATATAGTCATTATTTTATAAAATTAATTCATTTAATGTAAATTGACTTACTTATAGCAAAAACAAGATGTACTTTATTCATATCAGATCGGAAAGTATGTATATCATTATAAATAATTAAACTTCTATTTTGGAATAATGTAATGTCTGCTAGATCACTTATACTCGTCTTATAATAGTCAATTATAGTGAAGAGCTAATTGGTTTTACAGGGCAGCTTTAGCGTAGCATCGATTATCCTCACTAGAAGAAAAGGTTGCAATATATGCAAACACCATTTGAGACTCTACCGATGTGATGATAGTTGGACAGTCCATTTCGGCGAATGCTTATGTTGCTCAATGAAGAACAGGAAATCACAGTGAGGGAAATTGGCTTGGCCCCACAGTCCGAAGGCTGCAATTCGTCGACTCTGGTGGTGGAGATCCTAACCCTGACCCATAATCGGTCTCAGTCTACCCAGATCAGCGCTCATGGGAAGCAGGTGATACAGTACCAGAGGGCTGCTACCTAAGAGAACGTGGGTTGATGCTTTTAGTCGCGGGCAAAATTAAGTGCGAGGAACCCATTAGGATGCATCATTATTCGCTATAGCGCTCGCTACGTCCACACGCTGAACAAAAGAAGCTTTTGTTTCCTCGCACTCGCCGGCGTCTGTGTTTGGCTCTTATATTGGCGCTTATTTGTAAACATACAAATATTTCAATAGGAGGAATGTAATTGTGGCATGTGTAATTATGCGGCACAAACGAGTATAAGCAAATGCTTACCATGAACGGTTAACAGTATAGCTACACAATAGGGGGAGGTTAAAGTGTGTATAGGGCTTGACCATTGCGATGATGAACATGTCACGTTGCACTGACCGCCGCTGTTTTCCGGAGCATCGCGATGTTAGTTATTGTGGTGTTGGTAATGTTGTTTTGGTCATTGTTCAGCACTTCATTGTGAAATGATTTGTGATTATGAGGAGTCATTGTTGAGTTTCAAACTGCCACAGCGTTTCTCATGCGAGACGTAGCAATACAAGGTTTTTTATTCGCTTACGGTATATTTGCGTTGATTTAGGATTTTACAGTACAACAACTCTCTTGAGTCCTCTCAATATGGTGAAATTATCACCAACAAAGAAATCCATTGATGCATTCTGATGTGCAGCCATCAAATTGACAAGCCAAATTGGAGGCTGTCCTGAATCCAAGACTGTGAGTGACAAAATGCTTCCCGCCTTTCAACTGCAGACACACAACTGAGGGATGTGTGTCTGCATCCCTCAGCTAAAATCATCAGCTTGTCTTCAGCCGATATTCCCTTGAGGCAGGGTTAGGTGTGACACTTTGGGGGGGCGGGGTTTAATACATACTCCTGACATAGGTTACCGCGACGCCAGTGGGAGACTTAAAACAATATCGAAAGTGGTTCCTGTTTACAATAGTAACTAGTACGATTTAAGATTTGGTTTATTATTGATCCATTATTCCATGTGAGGCAAGTTCTCGCTCCATGGCAAAGTACATACATCAAAACTAATTCAATTGGCTTTCAGAATTTTATTAGGCTGTATCCTCGTGGTCTGCTCCGTGAGGCCTCTTTCATTTGAGTATAATAATAATTTTATGATGAGGACATTTCGAGTGAGTACAGATTAGTAGAGCAATGTCTAGACAGTGACCACAGATAACGGCTTGTTTTATGACAATGTCAGAATATCAATGATGTAAGGTTTGGAGTGGGCTCTTGCTTGAGGTGGTGATAGTGAGGTGGTTGTGAGACCTCAGATGAACGAATGGGATCATGCCAGTGGAAGCCACAGCATCAATGGGATTAATATGTGCATCTAGATGGAGGCTGATGCATGGTATTCTTTTCATCTCCACCCCGGGTCTCTGTAATGTACTTTAATGTGTTGTCATATCCCACGCTCCAGAATGTAATGTCCTGTCCTGTCGTATCGTATCATGCCATAATGGATGCATCTATGATGTACGGTATTTTGGATAGAAGTCCCCACCAAATGGCTTATTCTCTTGCATAACATCCTAATCATATAATTGTATATAATATCCTAATCATATATAATATTATTCTACTTTATAATAATCTTATCATACTTATCTTATCTCTTATATCATTATCATATAATATCATATAGCATATACTTTATACAAACTAATATGTAGAATATCATATTTGACTGGAAAAAAGTTATGCCTCATTTTTTATTTCTTTACTTCTCTGACTCCTACTTTGCAGGCTGCATTGGGCCTCCATTTTCCATCTTCTTTTAACATGGTTTGCTTTCCGGACAGTATTTCCACCCGCTGTTGAAAATGAGAAAGTGTTGACGGCTCTTGTGTGTGTGCCTTGCCCGCTGCTCTCTGCATTGCACTGTGATGAATCTGGTCTGCTTATAATAGAAGTGTATGGGAGGCATTTACAATGGCTGACATTTCAATGGTTTTGTAAAGACTGGTAAGGAACACTGATAAGCCGCTCTGTCTTATCCATACAATCAGTTACTATACCTATGGCTGCTGACAAGAAGCAATCCCTATCTAGCCTG
>JAOPJO010022532.1:0-16957 GCA_027123675.1 Molva macrophthalma
CGTCGCGTTGATTGTTTTCACCTGTCCCTCATTACCTCTTCCCTCCTAGTGTATTTAGTCAGTGTGTTTCCCTCCTTTTGTGCAAGTTCGTCTTTGTTCCTCTTTGTCAAACGATCCAGCATTCCTACTAGTGATATTTACCATTTACCGTTCCTGGTTTTTGATTCCTGCTTGTTCTTCCCGACTACGCCTTTTGCCTTTTCCCTGCTGGATTAGTTGCGCCTGATCATCAAACTGATAACCTGTGTACCGACCCTTTTTCTACCAGTAAAGACAACTCTTGTTATCCAGACTTTTTGCTTCTGAGTCGTGCTTTTGAGTCCCACACCTGTATGCACCAGCGTTACAAACTATGTACAGTCAACGTCAGCTCGACTAATACATTGAGGAATCAAATCTCCCCAACAACTGGTGCGGAGGTTTGAAAGTTGCAGATGTCCAGTTTCTGGTCAGGACAGTACGCACATCCCTAAGGCTCGACAGGAGCGGTAGTCCCATTCGATGTCTTGTGTCATCTTTGAGTATTGTCACCACCAGAGAAAATGCTCTCTCGACATGAGCATACGGGCAGATGGAGAAGTCTGATGGCCCTCCCTCGCCCCTAATTACTATTGGACAGGTGCCCATCTCTCACTCCTAAATACTAACGTTATTGGATTAAATCGAAAGGTAAATTCAACCTCATGTCTATTGGTATTGATTGACATTTGTAAAAAAAATTATAATAATCCTGCCAGATTTTTCTAAACCAGCCCAAATTGTATGTACCCGCCCAATGCTAATTTGTCCAGCCTAACGTGATCTAAAGTAGCCCATTGGGCGGGAAACCGCCCAATCTGGCAACACTACCTCAAACACAATCGCCACTGGCAAAAAGGCAAGCAACAGAGAGGGAAAGAGCGAGAGCGAGAGAGCGTGCGTATTTATTGTTATTAAAGTACAGCAGTTCCCTCTTTACTTGAGACCTGGAAGAAGGGGAGGAATACGCAGAAGAGGAACGATGAGCTCCGACAATAGTCAAAACCAGACAGTAGGTGAGCAAGATTTGTCCAGAACCGACAACAGTACTACTGCCGAGAATGCACCAAAGCCTTCAGCCATTCAGAAACCGAAACCAGTAAGTGTCATTTGATTATGAGTTGTAAAATACATAGAATACCTTATTTTACTTCTTCTTTTCATATACAGGCATACACTCTAAGAACAACAACGTAAAAATTGGAATTAGCTTTTCCTCTACAATAAAAAAAAGTATTCTTTATGCCCACTTACTTAATAATATAATGTACTTCATTACCATCATTATGAACACAAGATATTAAGTTGACAACCGTTTAAATTAGATTTTCTAAAGTAGTTTTTAGCTGTTTCATGCTTTTGTTCATGTAGTAGCTTTTAAGAAATCAGGCAATACTGTTACTTCGAGGTATTTAAACATGGTGTGCTGCCTTCAAAGTGAACGCTCTGTGCGCCTTCCTAAATCCTTCACTGATTCGGCTCTGCTGGTTGGCAGTCCAGGTGGGTGTGGCCATGTCGCTGAATGATCGGAGAAGAGATTGTTGTCAGCAGAGCTATTTGGAGAGATACTCTCTAAATGGCTCTGGTTGCCATGAGTAGTTTCAGGGGAGCACAAGCAAGCAAGAGAAGCGGTGTTAGATACATGTTGGTGTTGAGTGTGTTTCTGTTACGCTTCTGCTTTGGAGACTATTTGTCTGTGAGTATATGTCTGTGAGCGAATAATTATCAAACACTTGCATTGTTTAAGGATCGTCATGAACGCGTTGCTGTTGTTTAGATGAAACATACTCTGCTGGTTAGCCGTCGCAGCAGTGGCTAGTTCTGTTCATTGGTTGACGTTGTAACTGTTGCGGTAGTTGAGCTGTGTTTTTTTTTATACATTAGCGCTGCTTCATACATCGGTAGGAATTGTTCATTTATGTAGTTATATGTATACTAATTACTGTCTATATGGATATGTTATTGTTTGTAATCTAATTTGTGTTATTTTCTCTGTAATGTTTCAGTTTTACAAATAACAAAAGTATAACATAAGAAACAAGACTACAGTAAAATACAAGAAAAGTCAAGCCTTGTGTGTTTGTTGGAGGACTTTTGAACGTTAACTGGCTGTCTAGCTTCGCACAACAGAACGCGCTGCAAGGGCAGTACACATGGCATATACAAATTACCTATAACGTTGCCTATGTTTCCAAATGTACCTTATTTCTTTAATTTAGCACTTGAAGCAGTTTGAATATTTTATGAATTTTATGTACTCTAATAATTCTTGAATTTTTCATTATCTTCATTGTTGAATGCACTTATTGTAAGTCGCTTTGGACAAAAGCTTCAGCTAAATAAATGCAATTTGATGTAATAAAGGCAGAAATAAACAACATTCTTAAAATCATATTGTTTCTTTTATTTCGATTTATACATTTTAAATATGTCATATACAATTATTATATTTTTACCGCAACAGTTGCGTTACTCCCCAAGTTAAAGATCATGCCGATCAGTTTTGTCAAAGTCCGCCTCCGATTGGTCGGTCCGTCGGCCAGTCTGAAAGCAACCAGCGACTTCGTATAGATTTCACTGGCAATGGTGGTGAAGACAACAACTCCCCAACAGACAACAGATCGATAGTTATGTTATTATAACTCTAGTTCTATGATTGTAGGCTTCGCCTCATGGGCTTGTCCCGTGCGCGCACTCGCGTGCACTGAACATTTCAACAATGTATCACATAACCCACGGCACCGTTTATATATTGCGGCGCACAGCAGCACTCGTCCTCCACGCTATTCTTTCAGCAATTTGAGGGTACAGCAGGTGGGAAACTAGATGGCTATTCCTACAATCATAGAAGTAGAGTTATAATAACATAACTATCATTCTATTTCATGTAGGCTATGTCATCTAGGCTTCGCCTTATGGGCTAAGGTGAAGCTGCGAGCGGAGCCTGATCAATGTACTCCTGCTGGACCCAAGTCACAATTAGTGCTGCACGATACATCTAATCGCAATCGCGATGTCAGCCTTTGCAGTTGTATAACCGCAAAAGGCTGCGATTTAATTAAATACAAAATGTGCGTGTGTGAACGTGACAACCTATTTATTCTCTGTTTGTGTGCAGTCTGCTCATCTACGCCTATAATTAAGAGATGATACCAATCAGTCTCTTTTTACACAGTGAGCGTGTATGGTCACATGACTATCCGGTGTGCAGACTAGTCAACCCGGTATCACGCTTTTTCGTGCTGGACTGAATGACATTCAAACTTTGAATGTCGTTCAGTCTAGCTCGAAAAAAAGTCTGAGAAACGCTCCCATTCAAAATGCATGGGTTTTTATTTCGTTCTGTGCAGCGCAAAAAAGTCGGACAATCGTGCTCCGGGACACGATTCAATAGATACATTTTCGTGACTATGAGCACGAAAAAGCGTGACACCGGGTTGGACTAGTAGGTAGAAACAGGCAACAGGAAGGCTGACGCTGATGATCTGGTGACCATAAAAAAAGTAAATTATATGGCGATATTTTGGATTCAGGCTCAGTGACATCGAGCAGAAAGAGGTGCTGTGTAAAACATGCAAATTGAAAGTCGCTACATCATGCTGCAACACGACAAATTTGTATCAGCACCTTAAACAGCACAGAGAAAAGTACGATGAATGCATGAAAGTGAAATCCCTGACTAGTAAAGCGACAGCAGCTGAAAGAAGCTACCCGGTAACAAAACAAAAGGCCGTTACAGATGTGTTACGCCGTTACAGATATGTTACGCCGTTACAGATGTGTTACGCCACGCGACGAGTCCGCACGCAGATATAAAGAAATCACCGACTCTATAACGCACTACTTGGCAAGGGACATGGTGCCCATGTTAGCAAAGATGGATTTCAGAAAATGATCCACACCCTGGACAGGATGTACCAGCTACCCTCACGGAACTATTTCTTTCAAGTTGCTATCCCTGACCTTTACAACAAACGCTGTGGCGAGGTTCAAGTGGAAATGGCTACGTCGAAGTTCTGTTCAACGACTACGGACCTGGGGTCAAGCAGGACGACTGAACCATACATCGGCCTAACTGTGCACTTTGTCGACAATGACTTTGAACTGAAAAGCCGCTGCCTGCAGACGTCGTATTTTGGGTGTAACACATGGGTGTCTTTTTTACTCTTTCACAGAAAATGCTCTTAAAGATGATGCTCAACGCATTAACAGGGCTACTAGGATATGCAGGAAGTTTGTGGGCCACTTCTCCCACAGCTGGAAGAAAAGAGGTGCCTCTCTCTGTGCCTCCTTGAGGGAGGCACAGAGAGAGCTCAACCTTACAGAGCATGCCATGGTGACAGACTGCTCAACACAATGGGGTTCCACACAGAAGATGATAGCAAGAGTCCTGGAACAACAGAGTGCTTTGTCCAAGGTTCTCTCTACAGATCGCAAAGTGCGACACCTGTTGCCATCGTGGCGGGATGTGGAGGTCCTGGAATCTGTGAACAAGGCACTCGGCCTGCTCCAGGACTTCACAGATGCCCTGTCAGGTGAATGTTATGTGAGCATATCTTACCTGAAGCCTGTTCTGCATCTTCTGAACACATCAGTACTGGCTGAAGAGGAAGGGGACACTGACCTGACCAAATCATTGAAAGCTAAAATTCTGAGCTACCTCAACAATAAATATGAAGAAACGCAGGACCTGCTGAACATGACAGCATTCCTAGACCCAATGTTCCGAGCTCAATACATCTGTGCAGAAGAGACCCAGACCATAAAGGAACGAGTGATCTCTGAGTTGATGGTATGTAAAACCACACACACTCACACAATGTTTACTTAGCTGTTAATAATTATTATGTAACTGATTTTAAACAGTGTTTTTTTTTAAAAATTCAACAGCAGCAGCCTGTAGCACAAACCACCGCAGCGATAGAGGATAGCCTGGATGTGGGAACACATACACAATGCCAACGGCATCAGCGTCAACCACATTTGATCCTGTGGTACGGTCTAGAGAAGCAGTGGCTGCTGAACTCAACACTTACCTTTACATGCCCTGTGCAGACCATGGAGAAGATCCACTGAAATGGTGGAAGGACCACAAAGTAAACTTTCCTCGGCTGTCCACACCAGCACAGAAATATCTGTGTGTACAAGCAACAAGCTCTGCATCAGAGAGAGCTTTCAGCACTAGCGGTAATATTGTATCAGCCCATCGCTCCTGTCTGAAACCAGACAAGGTGGACATGCTGTTTTTTAGGGCAAAGAACCTCTGAAGTGATAGCTGAAACCGTTTAGAAAGAGGATATGGAAGTACAACTTGATAACAGTTTTAGTGGTTTGAGTTTGATTGGGTGAACAACCTAAATCATCACTTTTATTTTAAATCCAGTTACATTTTTATAACTTAATCACTCATTTTTATGTTACACCCTGCTAAATGTCCTACTTTGTTTGGGCATTCAAAATGTCTTGTTTGTGTTTTTTATTCTATTTATTTTATTTAGTTGTACTATTGAGAAAATCTAACAAGTTTGCACTGCAGAAATGCCTTTATTTTGAAATATATATATATATTTTTCATTTACTTAATTTGGTAAAATATTGTTATTTTGAAAACAGTACTGTACACATTTTTTAGCAAAGTTTTAGCAACGTTTTTTTCTAGATTAAGTTTGAATGTTTGAAAAATAAACATTTCAAAATGATCAGTAATCTGTGTGTATTTTCCTTGATAACCAAGCAAGTTGACTCATGATACAATTTGTTTATTATATCGCAATCGCAAATCCACAATAATCGCAATATGACTTTTTCACCAAATCGTGCAGCACTAATCACAATGACCTAAATCACAGGGCACATCTGACTCAATAAGCAGCGGATGTGCAAAACACAACAGCTAAATAAAAGCTCTAAATTCTCCAAAGAAAGCACAAAGCGATGATCAGGAGAATAGAATGAGTCTGTAACCTCTGACTCAACCCGTATTTCATAGAATCCATGAAAAAAGGGCGATGCAGAGCAACAATGTTCTCCTACATCCGCTACCACTGGGGGTGGAGCTAGGAAAACCCAAGCCGCCAACTGCGACGAGCAACAAGGCCCATCATACGTCCGCTCCCAACGAGAAGCAGTAGGAGGAACCCGCTAGCAGGCGTATCAATGACAAGAGCATCTAAATCAGACACACACACTGAATGTGCAAAGCTGGCAAAGAACGTATGTGACGATAGACTAAAAGTCCACACAAGCACACATAACCTTCTCAATAAACACAAAGCATATAAGAGACAGGGGCAGCGTATTCATAATTGGTTAGAGGACAGGATATTTACGACACCGGTTACAATCCTTAACCAAGCAAGAATAACTAGTCATTCTTAATCCCAGCATAATGCTGGGACACCATCATGAGGCGAAGCCTAGATGGCGTAGCCCACATGAAATAGACAGTGACAAATAGCAGCTAAATCGGCATAAGAATGCAGCGAAGAAGCTCTAGCTTGCCGGTGAACATAAAGAGTGTGCAACACTGGCGAAAATAACGAATGCGACGATAGACTAAAAGTCCACACTAGCACACATAACCTTCTCTATAAACGCAAAGCATATAAGAGACAGGGGTAGCGTATTCATAATTAATGGTTAGATGATAGGATATTAACGACGTCGGTTACAATCCGTAACCAAGCGAGAATAACTCACTCTTAATCCCAGCGTAACGCTGGGACACCACCAGGTGACATCAAAGCTTAAGTGAAGAGCAATGTTACGAATCGCAACAGCTCCGAGAGACAAGCCTATATCTAAGCCGTAGAAGGGGCCCCCGACTCTAACTTTGGCCGAGTGAGCCCCTGGACATGTCCTTCATGTAAAAGCGGACAAAGGGGCCGAGGGAAGACCATGATGCAGCCGTGCAGATGTCTTCCACCGATACGCCCCTGAGTAAAGCCGTAGCAGTGACCACACCCCGTGTAGAGTGAGCTCCAACACCCAGCGGTGGCGCTAAGCCCTGCCGAGTGTAGGCTAAGCAAACACCCTCACATAGCCAGTGAGACAGACGCTGCTTAGAGAGGGTGTGGCCCTTGGCAGCGTCGCTACAGCACACAAACAACTGTTGTGTGGAACGGAACGCCGCCGAGCATTGCACTTACATCGCCAGTGCCCTCAACGTGCACAAGAGATGCAACTCTGCCTCTGCCTCACTAGAATGAGGCGGGGGGTGAAAAGCCTTTAGCACAATTTGGGTCAAGGAGCAGGATTGGGTCCAAGCAGCGTGAAAAAACTGACAGACAGAGCGGCCAACTCACTGGCGCGTTTGGCAGAAACCAAAGCCAATAAAAGCACGGCCTTAATGGATAGAGCATCCAGAGGGGCTTGAGACAGAGGCTTGAAAGGGTCCCTGGAAAACCCACGCAACACTGTGGGAAGATCCCAGCATGGTGTAAGCACACGGGAAAACAGGCTAACATGTCTAGCCCCACGCAAGAATCTCTTGACCAGTGGGTGACTAAAAACCAGTTTACCCTCACAGCCTACGTGGCCAGCCGAAACGGCTGTCGCATGCCGCACTTTGACGGTGGAAAAGGCCATATCTTTTTCCAGTAAGCACTGTAAGAAACTAAGCACGCTTCCCACCTCACAGAGAGGTGGGACAACGTGATTGCTGTCACACCACTTAGAGAAAGCGCCCCACTTCGCCGAGTAGAGGGATGAAGTGGGCGCGCGCGGGCACTCAGAATAGTGTTGATAACCACTGCCGGCAAACCTCTGCCCTGCAGGATCAACCTCTCAGAAGCCAACCAACAGCCGCCCGACACATCGGGAGGCTGGTGCACTGTCCCGTGCGCTTGTGAAAGCGCATCCGATCTGAGCCGTCCCGAACCTCTGCCAGATCAGTCTGATAATGTCGGGTTGTAACCGCCACTCATCTCGGCGATGACAGCTGCAAGACATGAGGTCTGCCCTGAAATGCTGGGCGATATGCAGGGCTCTTAGGCTGAGCAGATTCTGATGAGCCCATAGCCAGAGCTTGACCGCTGCTCGGTGGAGGGCAGAGGAGCGCACTCGCCCCTGTTTGTTTATCTTACATAAACACACACCGCTGGCATGCTGTCTGCTCTGATCAGATCAGAAAACAATTCATCCCTGTGGAAAGTTCCAACACACTTATGTGTGAAATATGGGGCGTCGGCCACTTCCGACCGAGTGGGAGAGGCACTTCCCACCCCCAACCTGACAGGCGTCTGTGAAGAACACCACGTAAGACGTCAAGCCACAGGGGGGGTTCCCCAGTATTTAAGGTCTGGCGAGCAAACCACCGCTGTAGTCTGCGCATAAAGAGCAGACCCAGGGGAACCACCAAGTAGGCAGCTGCAATCAGCCCCAAAGGGTGCATGATAGACAGTGCGGTCATACTACTGCGAGCGCGTAAGCAGGTGAGCGCCAACAGGACGGCGTCTTTGCCGAGGAGGCGAGAGCCTTGCTGTCATCGTGGCCGAGTCCAGGCAAAGCCTCAAGTAGACCAGCCGACGGCTGGGCAGCGGAGAGCTCTAACCCAGTTGATGGCGAGGCCCAAGAAGGAGAGATGATTTATCACCGTCATAGTGTCTCTTCTCGCAGCTTCCTCTGAGGATCTCTCAGGATAAAAAAACAATTCCCTTGACGCCTGAGCGGCCCCAGCACCACCTCCTCACACTATGAGAAGGTGTGCGTGGCCAGAGAGTTACCGGATGGCAGGCACTATTATTCATACGCCATGCCCATGAAGGCAAGCATCATGAAGGAAATCTCCTGTGAATAGGGACCAACCCTCTCTCGGACAGTTCTCACTCTCTCGGCGCAACGCTCTGGTGGTGAGCATTTTGAGTTTTCCGTGCAAGAAACGAGCCACCTCCGCTGCTAGAGCCCTCGCGTCGCTCTCACCAACACGCATAGTACTCAGAGAGAGGGTGAGCAGACAACTGAAAAAAAGCTGTTTAGGAGTACGCCGTATTCCCCGGCCCCTACCGCCTTCACACCGTGTGTGATGAAATTGCTCATCTGCAAGCGGAGAAACCACTGCAGGGCAACCCTTCAGGGAACCGAGCGATGGAGAACTGTGCCATGAGCGTCATGGGCAGCCCCGACTTCTCCTTACAGCCAAAAGACTTTAGGGAGGAAGCGGGGAAAAGTACACGAGGCCTGAAGCACACTGGAAAAAACCCTGGCTATACTACGTCAAATGCCGCCCCACAGTGACTAGGCTGAAGGGAGGAGGGCGAGGGAGCGTGACAATTTTACACATGGCAAAGGCAAAGCTGTGTAAAGATGTACTGCCGTTTAGTCAAAGGGACTTTATCTTTCCATAATTTATATATACAAAATATATATTTTTATTAGGGGGGGAAAGAAAAATGAACAGGTTGGTCCCAGGTGGGCGCCAGCTTCCTCTGCTTCTGTGGTGGGGTCGCTGCCTGGCGCTAATGCTGTCGTTGGCGGCGGCGTCGGAGAGGCGGTGTCCTGCTGTGGTTGCGCCGGAGAATCTTCTCCATGTCATCAGGCCCAAATTACTCTTTTCCAACCGTCATGGCCGACAGGCAGAGGAGAGTAGGTTACGTTGTTCACATCTGCAGCGCTCAGTGAGGCACAGACATACGATCTGTCCCACAGAGTGGTGAGCTGTTTTTGGGGACGGTCGGGAGACAGTGGCCAGGGGTAACTGCAGGCGAGGTATCCCCCTCGCCTGTTTGGTGGTCCACCCCTCCACCCTGGTAAGTCAGTGAAAACCTTCACTGGCACCTTCAGGGAAGAGGGATCCTCGGCCGTCTCGGTAAGGTAGCGCTGGACGGGCGGGAACCGTGCAAATAGATCTGCGAACGGCATGGCTGCGCCGGGGGGGGCCGTTTGTTTTAACAGATAACCCTCCAGAAAATACTCAGAACATGAAAAAATTTCACGTGGTCCCCCCCCCCACTAAGTTGTAATGACATCTGCGCCCTTCGAGCTCTTGTGTGGCATTGTCAAGGAAGCAGTTCTTTATTACATTAAGAGAAATCAAGAGGATTAAGAGAATAAATGGATAGAAAGATTCATACAAACCCTCTTGCATTGTCAACAACAGACTCCTGCTCTGCATCAAATCCAAACCTACTCCACGCAGACTGCAGCCTAAAATCATCCTACAAGCAGTGTAGGTCTACTCTCTGTCTATGCTGCAGGTTTCAGAAGCTTCTAAACCCCCTCTTTCCAACCTCCCAAGCCCCAGCCAGAGAACACGGTCACCATCGCGGTGTCCTCGCGGGTCCTCTTCAACATGGAGGAGAAGCAGGACATTGAGGATTACATTAGGTCCCAGCTGGAGCACGAGCAAGATCCCTATAGCCCCGGACCCGCTTTCCCGTTTGTCAAGGTTCGTCAGAATATCTAATGGCTCTGACACGCACACACACACAAAGACAAAGCCATGCACCTTATGTCCCCCATAGGGCGTTCGGAGCGTTTCAAATACGTGTTTTTCTTGATGGCGTTGCCAGGTCCTGGACGAGGTGAACACTCGCCTGAGGCAGCTGTACCCCGAAAGTGATGAGGTCTTCGATGTGGTGCTCATGACCAACAGCCACGCGTGCGTCGGCTTGAGACTCCTCAACACCATCAACCATCACCGTGAGTGACCGAGAGATACTATACAAACATATGTTCTCATTATGTTCTCGGGAGTCACTGCAGGTGACTCCCGATACAACACTATGAAGATAAGACATGTCATTGAATTCAAACTGTGCACCCATCCGTACGAGGGACAAAAATAGGCGAGGGTGACTACCGTGTGAATACCACTGCTTCGTGAAGGGTCAGTTGTAAGTCAATTGTCTTACATATTTGCATTACAATTTTTGTTTGCTCGGTATATTCAAGACTTAAAACAAAGTGATCACAAGGAGAGGGACTCAGTGGCACTCGGATTACGTCAAGCGTTTGACTCATATTTCGGAACCGTGCTGCACAGAGGCTCCCAAATGCACATGATTACTGATTTCCAAATTAAAGAATATTTGGCGTTATTTTGGCATTAAAGTGTTCTAGGAAGGATTTCAATTTATATCTAAATCTAAATCTTATATCTAAATCTAAATCCTAAATCTAAATGCAAAATCTGAAGCTAAATCTTATATATAAATCTAAATCCAAATCCTAAATCTAAATACCAAATACATACAACAGATATGCTAATTTTCATACATATACTAATTCGTTCTGACTCCTAACTATTCATCTTTTGGGGGGGCGGCATCACGTGCATTGAGCAGGAAATGCGCGCACAAACAGCAGACCGTAGTGATGCGAAGTTCAGATCTTCTTTCGGACTCTGATCTTCGGAACCTGTTCATTCAAATTAACAAATCTTTTCGAGTCTGATCGTTCATTTGAGCATAGAAATAATGCGTGTCATATACGGTAGTCTAATGTGCTTGCGCATATACTGGGTGATACATGGTAACACAGTGAAGACGTCAGACAAGTAGACAAACATTACATGATATAGCCAACATAGTTTTCATAATCAATCACCATAATTAGGTTTATTTTGACACAGGACGAAACAATGTGTCTGAGGATCTACTTTAGTACACACATTTAAACACCACATAGAAAAAGGGTCCCTATAAAGTGATGAGCATGCGCAAAACCAAGAACGAAATTAACAATCCACTCGCAGATACGGATCGTATGTACTGGATCATAGAAGTAATGTGCATGTGCAAATCCAAGAACAATTGAACAAAATGAACAACACAGGAGCGTGGTGCTGGCATCGCCAAAAACCACATCCTCTATTTGCAGCCCTGTAGTCGAGGTCCTCAGGAGTTGCACATCTGGGTCTGTGGTCTGATCCACTGCCATGTGGTTGTAATCCAAGCCAAGATGGACTGCTCCTGCCACAGCCGTGACAGGCAGTCTGCCACCTGGTTGTCCTTACCAGAAATGTGCTGTAAATCCGTGGTGAACTCTGAAATGTAGGACAGATGACATTTCTGGCGGGCGGACTTGGCGGGCTTGTGGTCGACAAAAGCATGAAAGGGTCGACCTTCCAGCAGGGAACGAAAGTGTCTGCTGGTGAGGTAGAGACCAAGCAGCTCCCGGTAGAAAGTGCTGTACTTCCACTCGCTGGGGCGCAACTGACGGCTGAAGAAGGCAAGCGGCTTCCAGGCCCCGCCTACCCACTGCTCGTAGACGGCACCGACAGTGTAGTGCGAGGCATCCGAGGTGATGGCGATGGAGGCTGTGGGAGAAGGATGTGCCAGCATGGTGGCGTTCGCCAGGGCTGCCTTAGTGGCAGCAAAGGCCTTGTCCCTGCTCTCAGTCCAGTCCACAGCGTGCTTGGGCTTACCTTTCAAGGCCTCGTGCAAGGGCCGCATGAGCTGGGCCGCTCGAGGGATGAAACGGTGGTAAAAATTCACCATGCCGAGGAACTCCTGCAGGGATTTGACAGTGAGCGGGCGTGGGAACTGTGTGACCGCCTCCACCTTTGATAGGAGAGGGACTGCACCGCCCTTAGTGACTCTGTGTCCCAGGAAATCGATGATGGAGATGCTGTTGTGGATGAAAAGCAACCTGCCCACGCGGCCAACGCGTTTCCCGACCCGCCGAAACTGCATGGCGAACGGCATTGTTTAGCCTTGTGTCCAAACTTTGCATGGTAAAAACACAAGCCTGAAGACTGTTGGAGGCCAGATGACTGTTGGAGGCCAGAAGACTGCTGCTGACGAGAAGTGGTTGCAGCGATGAGTGTGGAGTCGTCCAGTGTCACAGGAGCGATGTGTGCGGGAAAAAGCGCGGCCACACACTGCCCCTGAATCGTCAGGAAAACCTGATCAGCCTCTTCAGCCAGTCTCCGACAGTCAGTGATTGTGGTGTTGGCTAATGCAGCTCTCACTTGGGAAGTAGGAAAACTGAATGAAAAGAAAATCGGGCCCGTGCTCACCCAGGAGATCCAGCATACGGTCCATGAGCTCAGACGGTTTGCTGTCACCCAGTCCTTGAAAGGAGAAAAGCCTGCTGGCTCTCTCAGTGTCCGACAGTTCAAACGTTTTCAACAGGTGGCCTTTGAGTGCTGTATACTTCTTAGTTGCCGGAGGATTTATAAGGAGGCTCACCACTCTGGATGCTGTTGAATTTCCGAGAGCTGACACAACGTAGTAGTACTTTATTGTGATCTCACGCAACGCAAACTGCGCTTCAGTCCTGGCGAACCATGCCGACACCGACGATTCCCAGAATTTGGGGAGTTTGAGGGTAACAGCGTTCACGGTCATGGTGGTGTCGTGTCTCTGGATACGTCAAGCAGACTAACGTCGGGGTCACCAGTGTGGAAATTGCATTAAATCGCAAGAGACAATTTCTCACGTTGAGCACACGAATGCGTTTGTCGTTTATTTATGATAGGAAAATAACACTGAAAGTAAAATGGCGCTGTCCAGCAACAAAACCGGCATGGGGCTCAAGGTCATGACACACTCAGATAATTTAAAGGGACCACCATCTCTGAACAGTCATACTTACATGAAGTGAGTAAGGACAGTAAATGACATGCATACAGCACATTGCGTTAACAACTGCATGAAGAACTACGCTAAGAACAATGTGCTGCATTTATAATCAACAGTGTGTACAACCACACTAACAACGAAAGGTGAATTATGTTTGTCACATTCTCTACACATGTGCAAATCCAAGAACGAATGAAAAAAATGAACGATCTACTCGCAGATACGAATCGTACGTACCGGATCGCACACAAGATTCGTTCTTTTTGAATGAATCTTTCATGAATCACACATCACTAGCGGACCGATGCCAAAGCAGTGAGATGAAGTCACTGTCTCTGTAGATCGGACCTGCAGAGCTGCTGTTACCCCAGCTGCAACCACATGTTGTATAATACTATATTAATCACCAGAATTCGCCATTTTGCCATATTGTTATGAGTAAGATGTCAAATAGCTGCTGTCTCTGCTCGCATTTCCTGCCCAATGCACGTGATGCCGCCCCCGAAATATGACTTGGAGGAGACTTGGTTAGGAGTCAGAACTAATTAGTATATGTATGAGAATTAGCATATCTGTATGTATTTAGGATTAAGATTTAGGATTCAGATTTAGATTTAGGATTTAGATTTAGATATAAGATTTAGATATAAAATGTAGATTTAGGATTTAGATTTAGCAGTTACATTTAGCATTTAGATTTAGGATTTCGATTTCAATATAAGATTTCGATTTCGATATAAAATGTAGATTTAGATTTAGGATGTAGATTTAACATATAATTCAAATTTTATGTATGTGGAAAAAGTGCAATGGAAATTGCAGTGCATTTTTGAGGGGTGTTTATTTGCTAAATCTGGGAAAAATTAAGCAAAGCTTGAGCTAAATCTGGAACAAGTGAAGCATGTTTTTCTGCAGCAAAAGTTTACAAACGACACACCATAGGTGTTATACTATAAATGTCTGAGAAGCTTAACCCTCATTAAGCTACATTTTGCCACATTGGCCTAACGGGGGCACTATAATACCACTATTCACTAAAATGGCCACATTTCCCAGCCCAAATGTCTGATTTGAGCGGAACCAACTCATTGGTCAGGTGAGATGATGGCGATTGACCTAAAAACAAGGCCGCCAGAGGCCAACATATGTCCAATCATCTTCTAGGAGCCAAAAGGCAGGGTTAACTTTTTAACCTTTTACTCTTTCATTGAACTTGACAACTGACATTGCTACACTGGCCAGTGTAGCAATGTCAATGGTGATGATGTTGCAAACCGGTTCATTGCAGAGTTTGCCCCAGAGTCCAATCAGTCTGACCTGGGCCAGGTGAGGCTGCTTAAACCAGCCTTCAACCATACACAGGTTGCGGTCGAATAGTCTAAAGAATTACGTCCTATGTCCTTTCCTTACTTCTTCTCCTTGACCTTGATGGAAAAACGTCATGAGGTCAAGGAAAGATGTAAAGGAACTACAATGTTCTGAAGATGGACTACTAAAAGTGATACTCCTGGGTCATTTCACTCAGTAAGAAACCTTCCTAAGCAAAAAAGACAAAAAATCGACAGGCAGCTACAGCCCAAAACACTTTTCACCACACTGCCGCATTGGATTACATTTTGGTTGACTTGAATGCCCTGATTCATATAGAAGAGACCAACGTCTTGGGAGTAGGATAGAGACAAACGTCTCTATCCTACTTCTCTATCCTACTCCCAACTCATTATGTGCCCCCATGAACTGTGCTTGCCTCACGTCATGTAGGTCTACATCCCCCATTTTGATGATTTTGGTAGTCTTTTGAAAAACTTTGAAAATCTTTGTTGATTGCATTCACGCTTCAAAAAGCTTTAAATAAATTGTATATTTAAAATAACCTTTGGAATGGGTTTTTTGGCGAAGCAAAGTGAACATTAACTTCTGTGTTGCCCCACAAAATCACGTCGGCCTAGTCTGTCCCAAAGAAAACATTAATAAATGTAATTTCAATCGAAAATCTACCTTTTTATAGAAAGAACATAATTGCTTACATACAATAACACATAACATCAACACATAACAGCTCAGATGACTACACAACGCAAAGACAATGATTAAAACAACATGCAAGCTGAGGGGTTTCAGCGGAACCAGCGTCCATATCAACCACCATAGCAACGATAGATTGCTATCGTTGCTAACATTGAAAAGATGCACATTTCTCACTAGAAATGTTATCAAACACATTTTAAATGCCAAAACTACCTAAAGATATTGCATTTTCTACCGACAATAAAACAAAAGTCATCCATTTTGTTTTGGAAGACAGACACGTTGGTTTATTCTGTATTATACAGAGTTATTCATTTATTGCATTTGAATGACTATAGGAAACATTCCTATTGGCTACCTAGAGGCCCATAGCACAAATGAGACCTGGTGATAATGTTAATAGGAAAATATTGACTTTGTACATATTCGTGGTACAAATGAATGTTTCCACAAACTTCAATATTCCACAAACTTCAATATTCAGTATCTATAATACATTTCTATATTGTAGTTTCTATATTGTAATGATAAATAGCTACTGAATTTGAGCTTGTGAACTACATTTCTAACTGACACTTTATTCTGTATTCTACAGAGTTATTCATCGAGCGCATTTGTATGACTGGAGGAAACAGTCCTATTGGCTACCTAGAGGCCTATGACACCAACCTATACGTGTCCACTGACCCAACCAAAGTTAAAGAGGCACTGGAAGCAGGTAAGTGCAATGAATGACATCAATTTGAAGCTGGGTGTACCTAAAACAAAAAACACATGACACTGGAGAATATAGAGAAATACTTTGAAAAGATAGAAACAAGGAAATTAAGGGAGTGGGAGTTAGGGGTCATCATGCCAAAGACCCCACCGGTACATAACGTCATCACCACCCACTCATTCTAAAGTACAAATATGGACAAAAAACATCAGACAATATCAATGGTTCAAGACAAATATATATATTTTTATATATTAAAATTACTTCTCAAACAAACACTATTATTATCAAATATGTAAACAATGGCAATATTAAAGCTTCTCAACACAAGACAACTGTGAAAGTTTTTTCATTCAAAATATTTCCTGTTTGCAGAGAACAGTAAGACCTCAGATTAGGCTGAAGAAGCAATATTTTTCCATGGAAAAGTTATAGTGCAGGTTTGACACAATTACAAACAAAGTCAGACATTCCTAGTCACAGCAAATATGTTTTGCTTCAACAACATTGAAGCAAGAAATTGAAAAGGTGCTATGTTCAATCAGATGTCCCTTCTTCAGCAGCTGGGGGCTTCTGCATATATTTCCTCAGTACATCTGAACAGTTATAGAGTAGATAAAGTTTCTAAATTGCGCACGTGAAGGCTTGGACCTTTTCGTTGTGGAAAACT
>JAOPJO010022567.1:0-16809 GCA_027123675.1 Molva macrophthalma
GTGTGTGTGTGTGTGTGTGTGTGTGTGTGTGTGTGTGTGTGTGTGTGTGTGTGTGTGTGTGTGTGTGTGTGTCTCCAGTGGGAAGGGGCAGGAGGCTGATAAGTTCTTGTCCGCAGCACCATCATCCCCTCTTCGAAAACAGGAGGTGGAGAACCTCAGGTGAGATCCTGAACACTACATTCTTGCTGACATTTCAGTTCTATGTCTTTCATCTTGTTTTTGTCTCACAAACCAAATCATTTTTCTATTCAACAACGGTACATTCTCATTGTTTTTGTTTTGTATGCCGTCCCCATCGTCTGATTCAAACGCTCTCAGACACAGAATTGGGTGCTATGGAAAGCGATGAAAGAAGTCGCTTGAGATTTAGCTTTTATCGGAAACACTTCCCTAAGATGCTTTATGTTTATTGTAACCACTTGGCTAAGCTGGGTTTGTAACGGCTCTGCTCTCCCCCAGGTGTTGCATCCTGGCATGCAGCGCCTACGTGGGGTTAGCGTTGGGGGACAACCTCATGGCCCTCAACCACGCTGAGAAGCTCCTCCACCAGGCCAAGGTGTCTGGGTCCCTCAAGTAAGTGGTTCTTTAAAAATGAATCAACCTGCCATATGAAATGCTTTATATTCCCTACCGTGACTCACGCCGGCGTTCACTCGGTGTCTCTTCTTCTTCTAGGTTCCTGGGTCACCTGTATGCCGCCGAGGCGCTCATCTCCCTGGACCGGATCTCTGACGCCATCGCCCACCTCAACCCCGAGAACGTCACGGACGTCTCGCTAGGGGTTCTGACCAGCGAGCAGGACCAAGGTCAAGCCCAACCCTCCACCTTCTCTCTGCAAGGCCACTGTAATACGGCCTTTTGATGTCGTTTTTTATTCTCAACACTGTGTTGTCTCCCTTCACAGGATCAGACAAAGGGGACGAGCCCGTGGAGTCGTGTGAGTGGACCTCCCTCTACCCAGCTTTTCTCGTTGGTGTGGTTTTTCCCCTCGCTTATTTTGTAATGAAATATAATTGTGTGTGTGTGTGTGTGTTCCGCAGCAGCCAAACAGACGCCGCTGTGCTACCCGAGCAGCGTGACAGCAGCGCGGGCCATGATGCTCTTCAACCTGGGCAGCGCCTACTGTCTGAGGAGCGAGTACGACAAGGCTCGCAAGTGCCTTCATCAGGTACAAAACGGAGATGCTGGTTTAGCCTCAGAGGAAAAACCGGCACAAACACCCCAGCTAATCCCACCTCTGATTTATGCTTTGTTTCCCCCCCCCCCTCCAAGGCGGCGTTGATGGTGAACACAAAGGAAATTCCCCCAGAAGCCATCCTCCTGGGCGTGTACTTAGAGCTGCAGAATGGTGAGAGTTCCCCTCAATACACAGATCTCCACCCTACCCGACTCGTGTTTTAACTGCAGTCAAGTGTTTTTTGTTGTTGTTGTTGTTGTTGCTTGACCCCTCCGTCCGTCCAATCAGGGAACACCCAGCTGGCGCTGCAGATCATCAAGAGGAACCAGCTCCTGCCAGCGACACTGCAAACGGCCTCCCCAGACACACGGAAGAAGCCGGCCCAAATGTTCCAGTCTTCCCAGCCAGTCCAGCCCATCCAGACCCCCTCCTCCTCCAGCACCTCCTCTTCCTCCTCCTCCTCCTCCTCCTTCACACAAGTGCAACGCAAATAAACCCCATCCCCATTACACCCGTCCGCTGCTCCGCACGACAAACTGACAAACACCCCATGTCACCCAGTGTGCCCCTCCACCCATTTTATGGAAATATTATTTATAATGCTGCGTCTCTCTCAGCATCAACAGCCATATAACCCCGCCCCTAGGCCCCTTCTAGTGTGACACGCTACAAGCTGATGGTGGTGAGTCGATGGTGGACTTTAACCCTATGATTCCGCACAGAATTATGAATTGGGAAGGGGAAAACAGTCTTTTAATACCAGCTCTTGACTTTTTACTTTCCACTTGGTGTCTGAGGCATTTGTTAATATAATGTACATTGTCTGACTCTGCTTTGTGGCGAAGTAAAATATGGGAAAAAAATAAATTTTATTTACATTAGTTGTGTTCTGGTTACATTTGTTTTCCTTGTCAAGTCTGTTTTGAACAAAACATATTTGAACCTCATGGAAATCATGGTGTCAGTCAAATTTGATCAGCCGGCTTGTTGAATCTTACTATTCATTTTAATTACACATTTACCTGAATTCAAAGAGTTTACCTAAAACGCCTTACTATATAATGTTTTATTTTTCTTTTTGATTTTAAAACCTGTATAAAATCACTTTAGTGCTTGGATTAAACAAAATGGACTGTCTATGGCTTGAGGAGCACATTTTCCATGCCAAAAGTAACGACCAGCATGTCTATCATTAAGGGTAATTACTTGTGTTGATTTCATTAACAAAGGCAAATTACCTTTTCTGGTATCAGGGTAAAGTAAGACGCCTGAATAATTCTAGCAACACCCCCTCAATTCAAAAGTAATTGTAGAACAGCACATTAAGTTTAATAAGAATGCTCAACGTTAGACATATTTAAACATAACGGTTTTCAAAAATGAATGTGCTCCCTTAAGTAATTTCAAATGCTGATAACTAAACTTGCATTTTACCTTTTTGGTATGCTATAATTACAGCACACACAATTTATTACAAGATTATTCATTCATTAAATTAATTATCATGTTCCGGTTCAACAATTTCCTGACACATTATCACATCAAAATATTATATCAAAATGCATTTCTTTGATTATATTTAAATCTTTTAAATGTTCCATGGGTATTTATAATATTTAAGTTAGCTGGCAGCATAGATAGCTGACTAAGCCCAATAATAACAAAATACTTTCAAAACCTTTACAAGAAAGTCTTGGGAGTCCTACTCCTCGGACCAGCCCATCATACATTCATCCCCAGTTTGATCTCCTTCAGACCAAACATTATTGGAAACACAAAATATATATATATATATATATATAGTACAATTCACATTTTTCCAGTGTGGAAAATAAACAAGAAAATACTTCAAAGACACGGAGGGTGTGTGCGCAGGTCTTTAGGTGTGTGTGTGTCTCTCCATGGTCTTCCTTCTGCCTGCAACGTGTCAGCCCTTCCAATCCCAGGGGATACAAAGGTCTCCGTCCTGCATGACGGAGTAGAAGTGCGACACGCAGACCACCAGCCCCTGCATCAGGGGCAGCCGCTGCTCCAGGAGCCGTTGGCAGCAGGTGAGCATCTGGCTGGAGCTCACGCTGTGGTCCTTCGAGAGGCCCCTCAGGGACAGGCCCTGGAGACACTCTCGGATGGCCGCATCCTCCTCCCTTTGTAGCCTGGCCGGACACACATCCATAGACAGACAGAGAGAGAAACAGACAGACACACAAACATCAACAGACATACCCACACACATCAACAGACAGACAAACACACACACACACACACACAAAAAGACACGCATCAACAGACATACACACAGATGGTGATGAGGGGAGGGCCAGTGTGGACACAGAGGCAATCAGGATTCACGACAACATGATAAATTCTACACCTCGGGACCCCTCACAATCAGAAGTAGATCATTATTACTGACGGACATAGAATATATGCTTTGTGCTCACTGTTTCTTGAGTTGGATGCGCTCTCGTGCCTCCTGCGCGTGTCTCTGCAGGAAGACCTGCAGCTTTGGAGGGTCACAATTTGTGGGGAGGATGAAGTGGCCCATCTCATGGAGACTAGGTGTGGACCGGTCACTGCAATTATTAAGTTATACAAAACTCAATTAGTACAAGTACTAGACAGCACAATGCAGTTTAGGATCTAATCAGAAGTGCAATAGGGCATAAATAAAATGAGGTAGGCAGTATATTAAACAGTATATACAGGATATTAATATTCAATAAACAATTGAAAGTGCAATCCAAGACAGTATACAAGTACAACACAGCAGTGCTGCAAAACAATGCAGTCAGTAAATGTCCAGGGATATGTAACAGACCAAAGAACTTTGGTGGGACATTTGGAATAGTCCATGTTTATATGAAATAGTCAATTTGTATTGTAATAGTCCATGTGTATATGAAATAGTTCATGTTTATTGGAAAAGTCCATGTGTATACGGAATAGTCCATGTTTATTGGACTAGTCCATGTTTATTTGAACAGTCCAGGTTTATATGAAATAGTCCATGTTTATTGGAATAGTCCATGTATAAACCATACTTCTCCAATGTCATGCTGAGGCCCTGGAGGCTGCGGGGGTGCAGGCGGAGGCGGTGGGACACGAGGCTCTTGTGGAAGGTGCTGAGGGCGTGGTAGTGCATGTGGATGGGCTGCACCGGCCCCACCCTCTCCACGTGGATGATCTGGGAGCCCCCCAGCAGCAGGCTGATCCTCTCTTTCAGTGCCTCTGACTGCTGCTGCAGGCTGCGGTAGCTGGCCAGCCTCTCCATGAGCTGGGAGGCACATCGAGACAAGTGGATGGATACACTAGACAACACAACGCCCAGAAATATATATATATATATATATATATGTAAAGTATGAAGAAAATGTGTTGTTAAGGCCATAGTCGTTTTTGTTCTTTCTATTTATTTTTTGTATGAAGACATTAATAGTTTCAAAGAATGATGCAGGTCCTTATTTTGTCATTGTATTGCAGTGTGTTTTTGTAAAATAGGAATGAATTAAATAGTGTCAGTGGTCTAACACTGGTTTTTATCTGTCGGTTACTCTTTATGCCACGTTACTTTGATCCACTGCTGGTGGACGTCCATCGATCCCAGCATGACGTGTCCTGAAGCGTTCATTCCCGATTGGTCAGTGAATACAATGGTGTGTCCTGCAAAGAGAATTGGGAATGAGGAAGATCACTTCTATGTGAGCTAATTTATCTACCAAGTGAACCAAAGGCACACATTCCATGCTGCCAGTGCTGGATGCTTCATTCGTGAAACACCTTCACTCAAAAGGGAGGTTCTAGGGTCGTTTTGTACCCTGCAGGCAGTGCAAGGCTTCAGGGTTCTGCTGAGATAGACGACTGAGACTCTGGAGCTGACAGCATCTGTGGGTGATTCCCCAGCTGCGCTGCCACCTACAGAATAGGAGTGGAGTTGTCGTCTTTCTTCCACAGTATTTCAATATTCAACTCAGTATTTTCTTTAATGTAATCCCTTTTATGCTAAACAATTCTAGCATTTCATGCTCATGCACAATGACGAAAGGAGGAGAGAGGAAAGAGGTAAACTCTAATTCCTCAAAACAATAATTACCGAATGTCAGCCAGGGAAAACTTGTGGCACAGTTCTGTCTTCAGCCTGTTTAGCTCATTCCTTCGAGGTAGACTAGCACCGTAATTCTTGGTTGCTTCTGGCTCATTTTTTCTCAACCACAAGCTGGAAAATAGAGGGATATCACAGTGAGTGTCACGGAACTAAATAGCAGGCCTACAACAAATAAAAGGCATATTTTGCAGGATCAGAATAACTATTACACTAAATTGGTTGTGCTCTGGTTGCAAACTAAAAAGCAAAGAATCGCCATGTTTAATATAATTTCACTAGCCTATTATAGCGCCTCCTGTACAGCAATCAAAACAAATTGGAGAATCCCAGAGATACACTTGAGCAGTTCAAAGACAAAAGGATGTCCCATGTCCTTGACATAGAAACGTGGATGGCGATGCAACATACCTGAGTGTAGGCTCCACTCGCTTGGCCTGCTGCAGCTCCTGCTCAGGGTCCCTGAAGCCAGTGAAAGTGTAGTAGGTCTTGTCCCACTTGATCGGTCGGTAGAACGGTATCCCAGCCTCTGGTGGTCCCTTTGGCTTCTCAGTGCTGGCTTTGATCCCCTTCATGTGCTCCACGGGCAGACTGCACGACTTGAGGATGTCGGTCACTGTGCTCAACACATCCTTGGTGTGCAGGGTGAAGCTCACCGTGCGGAATCCTAGGACACAGACCTGGAGCTTAGACACAAAACTGATGAGGGATTACTATGCCTTCTAGCTACCTCCCTACCTATGTTCTCTGTCATGATTGACAGGCAAGATGGATTCCCTGAACCAATCAGGGAAGAAATACCCTGATTGGTCAAAATCGAAATGGTCTCATATAGAGGCAGGCACAGTCAACTTGAAACAGTTATAGGGCTTATAGATCACAATACATCATGGGAATTTTTGTTGCTGATACTGGAGAGTTTTAGTACTTAAAATCTAAACAAAGCCATTTTTTTGCCACGTCTTGCATGAGAAATACTCATTGAAACACAGAAATGTCTCCCGATAATGACAAATGATTCACGATTAATAACTAAACAATGACCAAAACTCCATTACTACCAATAAGTTATAACATTCCTATGCAAGCCCTATTCTCAGACAGCATTTGTCTCACTAATAGCTGACGGATGGCTATGTCATTTCTAACAAATTAAACTCAAATAAAAGCTCTTAAATCTTACATACAGCACCTTTAATAATCCTAAGTATGATACGCCAACATACCAGGGGGGAGAATGTCTTGCTGATTGTCACCGTTATCTTGTGTTACCCTAACGTAAAAGGTGAGCTTTGTTGGCGGGGTTGATTTTCTCCCAGGCTTCTGAAGGTTCTCCAAATAGCCATTCAACCTCTTCAACGAATTTTCATTAACTTCCTGTTAAACGGACACGGTGCATTTTGAATTGAATGACTTTCCCAACACTTGGTTCTGCTTTTTATCGCCGGCATAGGTTGTTAGCTCACCCGCTCCCTGGGGTACTGGCCAAAGAAGTCGGGATGGACCGCAAAGTAAAACGGTCTAAGGGCGTTGATTGCATCAGCTCCAGACAAGGCTCTCTGCGGCACAAAGTGTGTGGCAATGCGCTTGCTCTCCACTCTGAAAGAGAGATCAAGAAAGATACACAGGTCTTGATGAGAACGTTTTCTTATTGTTGTGACTGAAAGGGTATAGATAGACCTTCCCTAATTTCCCATCTGGGATTAATGAAGTTTCTTATCTTATTCCTGCTGTGGATAAACCTTCAACAGAGGATCAAATCTATATGGAAAACAGCAGTGATCACAACACTGTTATCTACGACCTCATTGAAGCACAGCGCAGCATGGAGCTTAGGGACATGGCTGGCGCAGTTTAACGGCCATTCAACATCCACAGCAGTCGCATCATTTGTCCTGTCGCAAAAGAGAAGTCAAATAAGGGGTTGGTCTTTTGTGGAGATGGTATCAATTCAATAAGAGGTCCCTATTTTGTGACGTTTATTTTGGTCACTTTAAAAACGACCTATTAAGGTTGTTAATAGGTAAATGTCATGTTTTTACAAACACAACCATTTCTGTTTCCCTTGCTAACTGTTTTATATGTTAGTTACTGTTTAACTCCCTGTCTCAGAAACATTGCATCAGTCGTATACGCCAGGAAAACCAGTGGAATGTTGTCATGCATGTATGACGACATTACGTAATGGTTACTCCACTACACCAGGTCTTGCATGCATGCATGGTAACCAGTGATACATCGCTAAGGGTGAACTAACGTTAAGCCATGTTAACCTTGAAGCTAAATCACAACAAGGAAACCTGGACATGGCTAACTAGCTATGCTCATATAGGACTGCATGTATAAGCCGTTTAGCCAGAGTTATCTGCATATAAAGGGGATGTTAACAAGCGGTTAACAGTTGTTATACCCAAAAACAAACTGAATGATTCTTGTTGTTTACCTTCTCTGTAATCACTTGATTGTGTTTCCTTGTTTTGTAGCCACACTGTTTGCACAGGTTACTCTAGTTGGGAAATGCAACCTTGCTGACATCTAGCGGCTCATTATGTACTACATAGTCACATTGCAGTATACGTAGTACTACATAGTATATAGTAGGCCTATGTAGCATATAGTATAAACTATATCATACATTGTCAGACTACAGTGCTTGAATGTAGTGTAGCCATAATCCATAATTCTTGCCTCTCTTGTTCTTCATGAAAAAGGAGCCTGTGGGAGAAATTGTATTTCTATAAACCTTGTAATAATTAATTGAAAATAATGGGTGACTGAATCTGTGTATCACATTGCATTATTTATAATGTATTTGTTATTTAGTTGACAAGGATATGCAGACTTAGATTAATACAAGAGACAAGATGATAAATGTCCACACTATTTAGCCAGCTGTATCAGAGAGTCACTATGGACATGGAGAAGCTGACAACTCCCAAGAAAGAGAAACAATAGTAACCATGAATAATGCGTTGTCTTTAATTAGGCAAAGCTATACTGATGAATGCAACAGAATAATTTGAGGGATGAAGGATGATCTGCTTTTACTATGCAGGCTGGGGTCCATGTTATCATTTTAACATGCACAAGGTGCTTGCTTCATTCCTTAAGATTCAACAAGATGCCATGTTACTACACTTCCCCAATAGGTAAGCTGCGATCGGACCTGTACTGTAATCTATTATATTTTGTATTTTGTGTTAATCATCTCTGTGTCTTTCAACATGCTCTATATGCCTGCAAAGATACATTGAATAAATACACTATGACATGTACACATAATGAACCATTACTTAGCACCTTAGAGGCTGGGTAAAGTGGGTGGTTTTGGAATGACCGCAGAGACAATTCTAGAGATGGGAGGCTGAGTTGGTAGGAAACTTATGAGATGTTTGTGATATCTAAGGAAGCCTTTTTTCTTATCTGCAGAAACCCATATCCTCCTTTCAAATGTAAAGACAGCATTCAGAAAACAAATTACTAATGAATCCTACTGAAAAAATGCAGATGAGGACCAATATTTCCAACCACCTT
Source organism: Molva macrophthalma (assembly GCA_027123675.1). Lineage (NCBI taxonomy): Eukaryota > Metazoa > Chordata > Actinopteri > Gadiformes > Lotidae > Molva > Molva macrophthalma. The sequence continues at coordinate 8,811 of JAOPJO010022567.1, forward strand.
TGTCATATGCTATAATTATGACTGTGATGAATTTGACATTATTACAGCAAAAGTAAAATGTGTACTTGTTGCGTGGCTATAATTTATCACCTTCTGACCTGTCAGACTAAATAAATTACAAATATCCATTAATCAATCTTTACTCTGTGGAAAAGAGAACATTTGGTGTCAAATGCAAAGCAATTAATCATGGGCTGGTCATTCGAGTCATTACACATAAATGTCTTGGTGCCTCACTGGCAAGGAGGGAGCAAAAATAATGATAATATCTATTTTTGATTAAAGATCAGTACACGATATTGTTTAAACATAAATGGTTATGGGGGCTGGCTACTTTCTGTAATAATGTCAGTACCACTATAACACTATAAGTACAATTGCCTCTCATTACATTACATACAATGGCCTCTTAGAGACAATTCTGAACTTTTTGCAATTCTTTCTGCCCGCATTTGACAATACTGCAGAGCAAGTCCACCGTCTTGATATCAATATAGAAGGATGAGAGAATCAGCTGAGAAGAGGTAAATCTGAAGCTCGTCTAGGGCCGCCCTCTGGTGACGCGCAGGCCACGCTACGGTACGCCATTTGTGACTAGCAGCAAAAAGCGCGGACACTGGAATTGTTGTCGTATTAAGCGGTACGTACATTTTATAGTCCATATATTGCAATACTACGCGTCATATAATTCTAGTAGGAATGTCTTCGTTTTGATGGTTACTTTATATATGCTGTTTAGGTCTATTTTAGACATTGTTTCAAAGGTCGATGTTAGCCTCCTTTTTGGGCCTCTGTGCTGCCGTCGTTTTCCAAGCCTAGGCGCTCGTATGACCCGCCTTGGACGTGTTTTGATTGGACAATGTAACCGAGTTCGTTATTTAACTGGACGTTGCGTGTGTCACTCAAAACCGAAGGCAACAACAAGCTGCTAGCTAGCAGCTAGATGTTTAGCGAGTAACAAGCGGTAGAACTTTGCTAAGTGTGTCGTTCCTATTCAAAACACGTTGCAGTGTTTTGTCGATATCGGTATCACGAGGGAGCATAGCTGCATTTGCCACGAGATACCACATTATGACAAATAAAGCCGATAGAGATACATTTGAAAGGGTTTAGCTAGGTGGCTGGGAAGCTAACGTTCACTACTATATGAAGGTAGTTCGAGATCTGTTGGCGGCGGAGTTTGGTTCTTATTATACATCTACAGGACACCTCCCACCCACATCTTGCATATATAACGTTCATATGATCTATAAATAACACCCTCCTACCCCAGAGCACCCACAATTTACATTAATAACGTTCATATCATCTGTATATAATAAGAAGCAGTGTGACATGGAGGTCTTTACACTGGTCATGCTGTGGCAGGCATCAACAAGTATAACTAAATTATGAAATTGTGTCTAACAAAGTGAGCAAACACAATATCGCAAGAGGATTAAATATATTGAAATGAATCTCATCTGTCCCACCCAGTGGCCCAATACACAACTTAAATTATTGGAAATGTATTCAATAAAATACCGATTATTGTAATGTATATAATATAATGCGGCAAACAAGGTGCATTACACATGCATGCAAGAAAACAAGCATAAACATGCCTGCATACAAACAAACAAATAAACAAACAACAAACCTGTGAGAGAACAACACACACATTTTTTAGAGCCTGACACTAAAACTGTTGTCCACAGTACACACAAACTACAAGCTGCATCAATTACAAGTGCAGAGTGACTGAGGGTAAATAGTTGTCCCCCCAAAACACTAGATGGCGACAGGTACCATTTTTTGGGTTTGTTATTGCTAGAAAACAAACATTATGGTCTTTTTCCGTTTTTATTAATATCTTTGGCCCACATTATGTCAATCAAGGCAACATTTTCTTCATGATGGATTTAAGTTTCTTTTTTCCAGGTATTGTCAAATCATTGAGGAAAACAAACAGCGTTCCTTCTATATTCCAGCAAGCCATGACATGGATGTCTTATTGACGTCGGACAAAGCGGTTTCTAAGGAAGAGCATGATCAAGATGAGTCCGGAGAGAAATGTCATACAGCCAACAAAGGGGGGATAAAGTTAAGCAAAACTGCCTCGGCCACCGTAGTTGCAGAGACTGGTGAAGTGGAGGAGGAGGAGGAGGAGGAGGTGGATGAGGAAAAGTTGGCAGACAAGGTGAAGCCAGACCACACGTCCCCAGAAGGTAATGACCTCTGTTCCATCTGTGGCTTCCTAGCCAAATGCCCAAGAGCTTTAAAGATCCACATAACAAGGAAACATGGGAAGAAATCTAGAAGGCGCACCAAGTCAGACCAAGATGGTGAGGCTGCTTCGCAAACGGCTACAGCTACAGTTCCCCAGGAGTCCGCTCCAGAGGAAGAAAACGCTAAAGAGTCCGACCAAACCCAGGAATCAGACCCAAACTCTGCTGATGAAGTAAAGTCTGTAGCCAAAGACCATGGGATATATGCAAGGGGCTCTGTTAAGACAGAGAAGGTGGTGGCCGTAGAGCAAGCCACTGAGGATGCTGAGAGCCCCACAAAGGAGCGAAGACTGAGCAAGAGGACCCCAAAGCCCAAGGTTATTCACTCTTGCAACTATTGTGGGCAAGAGTTTTGGGATAAATCTCTCCTTGAGGTGCATGTTAAGAGAACACATGCCAAAGACACGCCGTACACATGTAAGTATACATGGGCTACAGACGCAACACTCAACACAACATTATTTGACACACTGTCTTCTCAAAGCTAAACAGTGGAAAGAAGATACTCATCAAGTCAATTGAATAATCCAATACATTCAGTTAATTGGACATTATTGTAGAAATACTAATAAAACAAAAACAATTAAACAGTGTTGCCGTGGTTTTAATGGCCAATAAAAACACTATGCAGCAAAGATACAAGACACTCCTCATCAGTAAGCTATAGAGTTGTTATTTTTAGAGCCTGAATTAATACATGATTAAGTTCTGATTTCCATATTCCTTTCCAAATTCCCTATTTGTCCCCTCCCTGTTAATATGCATGCGACATTTGTGTGCTTATGTTGCTAGCAAGAATCGAATAGAGCAGTATTAATACATAAATGCACAAGTTCTAATTCATTATTTATTTAATATTTTGAAAGTATACACAAATATATAAAACAATATTGTTTTTATGTTTTAAGTTTTGTTTTTCAATACGTCATGAGTGAAAAGAGAATAATGAATGGACCGCTCCTTTTCAGTTGATGCTGAGGAGAACATGGAGGAGGAGGAAGAGGAGGACGAGGAGGATGAGGTGACAGCGACAGCAGCAACGGAGACCGTGGCCAGCACCATGGCAGACGTGCCAGCGCGCGCGGCGCCCAAGCGCATGCTTAGCAGGTTCCAGTTGAAGTGCGGCAGCTGCGAGTTCAGGGTCAGCACCCCTGCCTTGCTGGAGAGCCACGCTCGAGTCAAGCACCCCAGTAAGGAATGGTTCCGCTGCAAACTGTGCCACTATTTCACGGCCTCTGCCGAATGGATGACCGCTCACCTGTCCTCCGAAGGCCACAAGCAGCACCAGGAAGGTGATGCGGGTGAGGCGAGCGCCACCTTTAAGGACTGTGTTGAGAAGGTGAGCCGAGACATCACTGGGGACAGTGCCCTGGTTAATGAGGGGGCTAAGGGGAGCGATGGAGATGGGCTTTCGCTGTCCGAAGGCCACCGGCAGGCTGAGGAGGCAGTGGAGGCTGCTAGAGTGGAGCTGGCCGAGGGGGAGAAACTGGATGAGCCGCAACCAGCCAAGAAGAAAAGGGGCAGGCCCAAGCAGATGTCAACCACCACATGCGGGTACTGCGGTCTGGTCGTGTCCAATGCTACCAACCTGAGTGTACATGTACGCCGCAAACATAGCAAGGAGTATGGCTACAATTGCACGCTCTGCAACTACAGCTGCGTAACCAAAGGAGACATGGATCGCCACTGTATTACCAAAAAGCATGTTCGTCGTGTGCAGGAGTCTGCAGGGAAGAAACAAGAGCAGGATCCTATAGAGGTCTCGGATCAGAGAGCTGAAGAGAGTTCTCAGGATTCAGATGGAGAGCCTGGACCAGACAGTGCTGGCTCTGAAGAAAACGACAAAGAAGACCATGAACATTCGGACGCCAGCCAGAAAAAGAGTAAATATGACTCCGTTAACGCCTGCAGCCATTGCGATTTTGTTGCCCATTCGATCCCTTCCCTCCATAGTCATGTGAAGAGGAAGCACACCAAGGACTTTGAGTTTGTTTGTCTAGCATGCAGCTATTATGCGGTAACAAGCAGGGAGATGTCTCGCCACTCCACCACAGACAAACACAAGCAGAAGAGCCAGAAATACCAGGAGACTCAGAAGAGTGTTGATCAAAGTACACTTCAGCTTCCACGGGAAGAGGAAATGGTGCTAGATGGCGAAGCAGATGCAGACACTTCCGCTGATCCTGTTTGTCCAGGAACGGCAACAGAAAAGCCTGATGAGAATTCTGTGGATGCACCTAAAATGGCAGTTGATGAGCATCAAACCCAAACCGAGCTGAACCAGAATGAACCTGTATGCGAGGACCGTGCTCCATCTGGTGATGAATCTTTGCCAGGCAACCAGACAATAACTTCTGTCTCCAAGGAGACTCCTGCAGATTTGCCACATATCAGTGATCCACCCAAAGAGCAGAACCCCCAGGAGGAATCAGAGAACATGGAGTCCGCCCCCATTGACTACGACGAGGAGACGGCAGACGATAAAGTAGACGACTCCGTCACAGACACGCAGATGTCCAAGGCACTTCCGTTTGACGCCTGCATCTTCTCCATCAAGGCGCTAATGGAGCAAGAGAAGGCCCTGGAAGAGGGCACGGGCCAAGAGGGAGAGGCCGCCGTCGTCTCACAAACCCGGGTGTCTTCGGCGCTCCCGACCCTCCCCACCGCCCCCGCCAGGACCAGCCCGCATGTCAAGAAGATCCGCCCTAAGCTCAGAGTGAAATACGAGGGCCGGGGGGCGCGCATCCGCTGCGATGACTGTGGCTTCATGGCGGACGGCCTAAGCGGCCTCAACGTGCACATCTCCATGAAGCACCCCACCAAGGAGAAGCACTTCCACTGCATGGTGTGCGGCAAGTCCTTCTACACCGAGAGCAACCTGCACCAGCACCTGACCAGCGCCGCCCACCTGCGCAACGAGCAGAACAGCGTGGAGGAGCTGCCCGAGGGCGGGGCCACCTTCAAGTGTGTCAAGTGCACGGAGCGCTTTGAAACGGAGCAGGACCTGTTCATGCACATCAAGGAGAAGCATGAAGAGCTTCTGCGGGAGGTCAACAAGTATGTGCTGGAGGACACGGAGCAGATCAACCGCGAGCGCGAGGAGAACCAGGGCAGCGTGTGTAAATTCTGTGGCAAGGTGTGCAAGAGCAGCAACTCCATGGCCTTCCTAGCCCATGTGCGCACGCATACCGGTATGTACCACTGTCCATATCCCTTTGTCTCTCTCTCTCGATGTTTCTCTCTCTCTCTCTTTCTCTCGCTCGCTCGCTCCTTTGTTTTTTCATTGTCACACCCACGTCCATATATCCCACTGAGAACTTCCACAGGTTAGACTAGTGTTTTTTGCCATTAGGCCTTTTTGTGATCAAGTGGATAGAGGGTGGCTACATTTGTGGCAGTGCAGGCTAATGTTTAGGCCCCTATCTAGTCCAGTCAGGTAATGGCTGTTTCAGTAGAGGTGAAGGTAAAGACTGATTGAGCAGCAAGAGAGACTCTAATGGACCGCAGATTGGGATTCCCTGTGCAACGCCTGGTCAAAGACATGGGAGACTCATAATTGATGTGTCCATTACCGAGACTCAGTTGTAATTATAGTCAATAAGTCTCTGTAAATGTGTTAAAGCTTAGGCTAAAAGCATTGCAGGTCCGAGGGAGGCTGGGCTAATAATTTAAAATAATCAATGCAGACGTATTCAAAGCCCTTAATTTCCCTTGTGTCTGTACGTCCATGCTCGTCTATACATACGTGTGCATGCTCGTATGTGAAGTCAAGCGTGTGTGTGTCAGCCTTCATGGCTATCTGATTATCCTCTATCCATTAAGATTTATCTTGTCATTTATAATGCAAAGCAGGACTGTGCTGGTCAGGGCTGAGGCCTGGGAACGTCCAGCGAGTTAGGAAGAGAGGGAGCTCCATTACTCTTCCCTGACCGTGTGTATTAATTGCTTTTAAAATCAACTTAATGCAGGAAGCAAATGTGAGGGCGCCATCAATAAATGCCCTTCCCTACTTCCCTTCAGTTCCGTCCGCTTTTCAGCTCAAACTTTAATGGGACCTTAATTTGTAAGTCTGCGGCTCTGCATGCTTTGCGTCTACAGGCTTGTGAAATTACCCCCTGCTAGCCTGCTGATATGAGTCTAAATGTGATGGGAAGGCTAGTTGAAAAAGGGTTTGAGGTCCAGAGTCAACCAGCGGCCATTGGTACAGGAGTCACAGTGCTGTGAAACACTGCCTCATCTCCATTGTTATTGCCCACTGGATTGCACAGTGCATTGGAATAGGCTGTTTTCATGATGTGCATTCATGTTTCCCAAAATAAATGAACACTTGGGCTTAAAATTCAAAGTGGTTCAGGCTTAAAGTGAACTACAATTGGAAAAAAGGACAACCAATACATTTACTTGGATCGTTACTTTCCCATATGAAGTAACAAGATACGCTAATGAAAATGAGCACAGCAAAGAAAAGCATGGGTACTCAAAGTAATCATAATCATTAGGTCTCTTTTTGTTCACCTCTGGCAATTCTTCTTCTCTAGCCCTCACGCCAATAGCATGGTCAAGTCCTTAGAAGAGACGCTGAAGAAAAAAAGAGCATAACTTTTATCTATCTTAATAGGCTTGAATCTTTATGATTTATATGACGCTCCTTATCTCTATTTAGAGCGCCCCGTCTGTGTGTCGTCACGCCTCTCACTTGGAGCCATTATTCCTGGAGTTTTAGCACACCCGGGAGCCACTGCTACTTAGGAAAATGAAAGCGTTGACACAAGACCTAAAAACAGATGGATTTAATGCAAAGTCAAGGACACATCCTGGGGTTTTTACACTGAATTATGTCCTGTTTTTGAGTTTCACTTTCTGTTTTATGGAAGTGAGTTATGTTGTTGTGTGTGTATATATTCCACTCTCCCATCCATTTGCCCCGGCATGTATTTCACCGGCACGATGGCTCTTCATTTTGACAACATGTGCCAGTTATTATTGTTGCTAAGTTGTCTCATTATGTTGAATAATTCTCAATTTCTGAACGTAACAAGCTATTTATCCAGCGGGGCTGTTTGTGGGGCCGCGGAGCAAGACTGTAGGGGTCTGCGAGCCGGGAGCCAGTCCAGATCCTTTAATTAAGACCTACGTCCCATTCACTTGATTAATCAGGGAAATCAGGGGATGGTAGTGGGAGGCTGCACACAGATTTGTCACTTTGTCCCTTTTAGGGACCACCCCCCACCCATCCCCACAACGCGGCCTACACACATTTTACCAATGAGAGCGCGGCTGGACTTTGCATTTTGAGGTAAATTGGTCACTTTTTCACCGGAGCACGCTGTCTGACCTCAGGCTGAGCTCGGGGAGTTGAAGATTAATAGGCACGCACACACACACTCGGCGCGTGTGCACAATCATGCGCGGGAGGCCATGTGTGTTACAGGAATAAGCGAGATATTCACGTATGTTAGTGTCACCGCGGCCTGGCTTAAAAGTATACCGCGCCGCATGACGCTACGAATAATGGAACATATCCCATCTTAGGTTTGCTCGCTAATGTGCTTATGCATATGCACTCTCGATGATATCGTTCGTATTAAGCACTTTATTTGTATAACACTTGAAAGCCGATATGCCACAAATGGAGCAATGTCGACTCTCTGTGCAGGGCTTTTTGCCCCATGTTCTAATCTACTTTTTAGTATATGCACAATTATTTGGGTATTGTGTTGCCTGACCACTGA
>JAOPJO010022598.1:0-16709 GCA_027123675.1 Molva macrophthalma
ACACACACACACACACACACACACACACACACACACACACACACACACACACACACACACACACACACACACACCTCGGCCCGTTATGTTTAGTTTAAATGAACTCTAAGCCCTCATACTTCACGTCCCCCATCTTGGTCTCGGGCATCAGCATGCGCCCGTCCAGTGTGAAGGCCATAATGTAGGTGGCGATGGTCCCCGCGTACTCCTCAGACTTCAGCGCCACCACCACCTGGTCGTCCGTGTCCGGGACAAACTTGAAGGAGGAGAAGCCCCGCGTGGGGTTGAGGGGCCCCACATGTCGGGCCGTGAAGCGGCTGAAGTCGGCGGCGCAGGACAGCAGCAGGTTGGTGGCGCGCCTCTCGTCCGCCGTCTCCTCGTAGTGCTCGTGGCTGGCGCGCCGCGGCAGGAAGAACCAGCGCTGGAGACGCTCGCTCCACGCCGCCGACTCGTGGATCAGGTAGCCTGGGGGGGGGAGGAGGAGGAGGCGTTTCAAATCAGGTTTATTGATAGTGCTTTTTTTGTGCAAATCGGCAATGTAAGGCAGTTTATTTGTATGTGTGTGGAAATAGTCAGCGAACTAACACCGTGTGAAATATCACCAAAGGTCCGGTCTTTGCAACATACTAATCTGTGAGAAGGTGGTCCTTTTTGCTTTTTGCTCAGGCGACGAATATCAAGCTAAAATCACAGCGGTAAGTAAAAGAACGCTAACTTGCCAACTTAGATGAGTCAGCGGTAGATAATGTTATGTGTGGAATTCAATCGTGGGGTAGCCCAGCGCTTTTATCCATGGTCAAAACAATCGTACAAAATATAACTTTGTGAGCATGTGGAACATTGTTGCAACATTACCGTACACACAAAAGTGTTTGTTGTTTGGAAAGATATTCGACATTCAACAGATATTCACGCTCTGAATTACATCAAAATTTTTTTGCACACCAAAAAAGCGCCTACAAAACAAACACATTAGTATATTTATTATTTTGGTTTTTTTGGCCTGGCGGGGTTCTTGTTGGCCTGGCACTGTACAATAGTCATTGGCGGAAATGATGAACAGAAAGATGTAAAACTTAGCACTAACCGGGTGGTTGGATCCCTGCGGCACTCCGCAGGGCATTGTAACGCGACACCCAGTTCTCATGCTGCACGTCCCCGTGGTAACCCACCACTTTCACCCACTCGGGGTGGTTGTTTACAACCACACCGGCAGTGGTCGTCCACTCCTTCCCCAGGCCGCCAACGTACAGGCGTTCGTCCTTCACAGTCAGCCACTCTGCTTTGAACCCTAGACAACAAGGGCAACGCTCTTTAAGCTCATTAAATGTATAAAAGGTTGGCTGACTAGGTATTTCGTGGGAATGGTAATCTATTTGAGTGCATTTGATTCACAAATACAACATTTGCTGAGGAGGACACAATTTGCATACACCTGAGTAAACCTCAACTCCTGACTAAGTAAAAGGCGGAAAGCCTCACCTTCTATTCTTCCTGTATATACACCATGTCTCACCTTTGGAAACTAGGCCATCGCCATCAGGAAGAATTACCCAGGGCACGGCTTGGTTACCCTCTATCCTGTAAACCACACCGGTACGGTCATCCACGCTGTACAGGTGACCGTTAAACACCACCAGCTCAGACAGCTCCATACCTAGAGAACAGATCAGACCCTTGAACATGGCATGCGTAAACCCCACATGTTAAAATCACCAAACTATTCAAGCTTGGGCATTGTAGTAGGGCTGCAACTTATGAAGTGTCTATGCATCTATATTAAGTAACTAGATCCATTAAATCAGTTTATAGAATGCAGTTACCAGAGCTCAAAGTGATTTCTTATATGAGACCAATTAAAGTCATTCATCTCATAACGTTTATCAGAATCATAATGGATGGATCGACGAATGGATGCAGCGCCTCAGTGTCATCGCCCCCCCCTCACCTCGCCCCTTCTCCGCCAGGTGGCTCTCCAGGGTGACCTCCTCGTCGTCCCACTCTACCTCCAGCCGGTCGGCGCCCTCAGACACCGTCAGGTGGCCCTTCCTCATGTAGCTGAACCATGTCTGCTCCTTGGAGCTCCGCGACGCCGTGTCCAGGTCTGCAATGACGCCGATGCGGTAGCGCACGCCGTGCCTGGTCCTCTCGGGCGGGCTCAGCGGATATGTGTCGTTGTACGGTGTCTCCGCCGCCCGGCGCCCGTCCGCGGTCGAGTGGCGGTTGCCACCCTTGCCCTCGCGGTTAGCATCCCGGCCGTGCAGCTTGCCGCCATGGTAACCGTGGCTGTCGTGGTCTTCATTGTCCGCCGGCCGGTGCATGTAAAAGAGGAGCGCGAGGGCCAACAGCGTCAACAGGGTGATGGCCCGCCATCTCAGGTGGAAGCGCGGGTCGGAGGTGGTCATGGACGCCAAAGCCGGGGAGAGACCTTGGACGGCGAGACCAAAGAGGTTCATCGAATCACGTTCATCCCTGATCCAGACCTGACCCTGCTGTCGTAACCTGAGAACCAAGCAATATGGGCAGCACAGCGAGTGGTAGAGATGTGAGACATCATCATACTTCGAACTGTAATATACAATGACCTAGTTAGTAGCACATAACTAACATAGCAAAAGCAATCATGCCAATTGTTTATAAAGGATGTTAGTTTGTTCAGAATTGTTATGAAGAGGAGTTGAATGTTGTTATTGTTTATTTATAATGACCCTTGTTTATTGTTCTGGCAGTGCAACTAAATATGCAAGGAAAGTAGGCCACTAGCTAACTCCTATGGCTGAATGGCAAGACAAACTATATAGACCATCCTCTGTTCAGAAGAATGCACACAGCCCATTCTTTAGCAAAACGCGTTACTCTTGTTCACAAGCAATTAGCTACAGGGGATTTTTTATAAGTTTGTTTACGTCTATTGGCTGTATAGTGCGTTTAATGTTTGCATTGTGCGTGTATTACTAAGTTGACTTAGCTTATATAAGCATATCCAAAATGTTGTTGGTTTGAGTCCAACAGCTACAGTCTATAGCCCTTTGGGTAATATACATATTGTACAAAGGTTGCATATATTGTACACAGTAAATGCAACGTTATATGTTAAAAGGTTAATTTGGTTCCACTCCACAATACAGAGACCAACCAGAGTTCCCGAATAGCTTAGATATATCCCATCTAAATGAGCAAGTAACCACGAATTTTGTGACCATCTGGCAGTTCAGCAAGTGTGACAAGAAACCACCTCAACTATTAAATTATTAATAACTCTTTCATATGGATATGGACCAGAATTGTTCAAATGGTTTCATACATATACCGCACAAACTACTTATAATAGCGACCAAATGAGTTATGGAGACCACCACCACCAAGTAATTTAGGAGTTACAACGCAAAACGCATTTAGATGTAGCCACAAAGGACATAGCAGCATACAGGTAACCATTTGGTCTGCGGTCACACGGTTGGATGAGTGTCCCAGTTGAACGGTAATGGACCCTGAACCCCGAATCCCCTCCGCTTACAGCCACGAATACAAGCCGGAAAGAAGCAGTCAGCCGGCGCGTCTTGGTCAACTTTGACTGGCTGTTAATCAAACTTACCCGTCTTGTTAAGCGTTAGCAAAGGGAAAAATGCCTCGGTACTACCCATTTATGGAAACGAATCCGGTAACTTGTGAACTGAACGACGGCAAAGTATCTTTTACTGTTCTAAATCGTTAGCGTGTTAGCTAGCGCTTGCGTTAACTAGCTAGCACTTTTTTAGCAGTAGGCTACCGGTTGCTTTTCCCAGAAGCATGTCGCATTAATAAATCGCATTTTATTGCTATTTCGCACGTTTTGACAACTTAACGAACCTGTGAGTTTGGCTTTGGATTCCTCGGGCTGCTTGTCTGTTGAAATAAAGACAAGTCCTCGTGGCTATCTCTGGTCCATCGCTTGCTCGCTACTGACAGTGCGAGACACTTTGCTCTGAACCCGGAGAACTGCGTTTGGTCTTTGAGCGTTGACACGCTGATGAAGGTTAAATAGGAAAGTAAATACAATATATAACTGCGATATTTGCTATCTCATTATGCTAAACCAATGTTACCGTATTAGACGTGCCTGCAGCAGCATTGCACGAAAATTATTCAAATGCAAAACAACGAGAAAAGAAATGCCCAAATGCAGTTGCACAACTGTGGTTTAATCATCACAAATCGAACGTAAATAGTAGTTTTCTTGCAGAAGGACAGTTAGGAGTAACTCAGTTGCAGTGATGGTAATTAAGTTCAACATAATACACAAACATAGCACAGTAATATCTATATTTTAATATGAAAGAAAAAAAACAAGTGGGATCAGAAAACAACATGGAAAGATGATTATGTGATGGTACTATGTCAGCTACATATTACTATATACTGATAACCATAATAGATGTGAGTGTGTAGTAGGCTAATGACTTTATTCAGTGGTTCATAGGTTGATGGTGGATGATGAAATGCCTTTCAGCTCTTCCCCATCATCTTTAAGAGTAGCTATGGGAGCAAACACAAAATAAACATCCCCTTATTGGCAGTATAACAACAAAAAAGTGAAGGGGGTGTTTTGTCCCACAGTTTGATTATGACCACTTCAACTAATGTAAAACATTCCAGTCACCTTATAAAATATAAGTATTAAAGGAATACTCGTTGGAGTCGAGGACTGGGATCAATCACGTAGGTAAGTTAAGATGCACAATGTACATTATAATGGCATTATTTGTGCTGATTATATCACCCGAGTCATCATTACAATTAATTTATAATAGGACTTTGCGTGCTAATCTGAAAAGTAATATTAACACAGCCATATCCTTAAATTAATACTTAATAAACTATTTAACACAATGGAAATGATTGGTCTACCTGTGTCAGGTGATACTCCCCATCAGTCATTTGCTCTATGATGTCGAAGTGGTCAGTGTTGGGCACATCCTCCAAAATAACATTTAGTCCCGATTTTTTTAAATCCTATGAAAAGTCAAAGATCAAAGTAAGGACATTTTTTGAAATAATAAACGCAATTGACCAAATAGAAGTATGTGGACATGGAGGATGTTGACTGTGCTGCTATGCAAACTATGTTTCAGGTGAAAACACATCAATTAATCACAATCACAAACAATGATGTCCTCGTCTGAAACAGAAACAGTTTGCTCAATAAACAGGAATTACTTGCCTTGTAGTATTCTCCCGACTGATTGCGAAACTCGGGCGAGTCATGCTCTGCAACGGCAACCACTATGTGACAGTTTGGGGAGGACAGCTTCACCTCTGGGACCAGCTTCATGGGGCTGTTTCTCAGGGCCACCTGCCTAGGAACGTGCCAAGGAAGAGGCAGAAGTCATTGTCTGGTTTGTCGGCCTTACATTTGCAAAGATAAATGTGATTGTGTCAAATTAGAGCCCCCAACAAATACTGAGTGAGATTCACGCCTCCCAACGTACTCTGTCATCTTCAACGGCTCATTTGTCTTAGTGGAAAGGATGGGCAGGAGATCATATATACCACTGACAAGGAGAGCGCCTGCAAGTGGAGGCCAAAAGGACTCTCATTAAAGACGAAGTGAAGGGATCCAAAATATTAATGAAATGAAGCTTGTATCACACATATTTAATCTCATAAGCATATTCTGGAGTGTGCATGGTTGAAGGCTGGTTTAAGCAGTCTCTCCTGGCCCAGGTCAGACTGATTAGACTCTTGGTCTGGGTGAGGCTGCACACCTGTGGTGCAATGGTCAATCTATGCACACAGGTTGAACCAGCCATCACTACACACTCAGGAGATCTTTGACATGGCCGCATGGAACACCTGCTCTGCATGGATCACAATAGATAACAGTGCAGGCAACAAATATCTACACTAGTATAGACCATGCATCTCCGATCCAAACGCTCACCATTTATCTGTGGTGTAATGTTGTACTGGGACCAGTCTGTGGACAGAACCATGGCAGCCAGATGAGCACCGGCCGAATGGCCACAAAGGTACAGGCCGCTGTGGGTATGAGTATGAGAGCGTCAAAGCCCAGTTCCGGGCATGTTACCATCTCACCAGTAATGGCAGACTTAAGCATAAGCAACACTTGTTCTAAAGGTAAAATGAAGACAAAAACATAGCTTGTGTACCGGATATGAGAATACTGCTGTATGACAGACACAACACTCCTGCGTATCTGCGACACCATCAAGTCCATGTTTCCTAGAAGTAACAGAGCAACAGTTATAGGTTCCTATCAGCAATATAATTATATTGTGTTACAATCTTTAGTAGAATTAAGCCACAAACATGTATACTCCTTATTAAAATGGGCATATACCTTTTGGGGCAATATCGTAGCCAACGGCAACCACCACGACCCCTTTCTGAACCATTGGGATTGCCATAAATCCAGACACTTCCTTGCTGTACATTGACACACAATCAGCATTAAAAACACTACCAGCAACCATTCTTGCATCCCATCAGAATGTAGTGTGTAAAATTGTACCTGAAAAATTGCCAATACCCTCCATGGATATAGATAACCAGAGAGACGTCTAAGATGGAAGAGAGTATGTCATTCAAAAGTCGTCCTTAGAACAGCTCAATCACGCTCACTCTCTTACACACACAGACACATACTAGCACAAACACACTAACACACATACACTAACACACACACACACCTACCCAGAGAGCTTGACTTGGGTATGTATACGTCGAGTTTCTCTCCATCTCCCTCTCCGTATGGGACATCGAGCAGTGTCTGGGCAAGATCACGGGCGCGTTTTGTCCCTGAGCACACATGCACAGAATGATGCAAGAATATTGCGCCCAAACCCGTCCGCTACAACCATTCCCTCGTTGGGCTCAACAATATCACGATCTGCTTCTTGTCCATGAACAACAAACCTTCTGTCAGCGCAGTAACATGGGCTTCGATCACGTCGTCCGCCGACATTCTGTGTGACCACTGGCTAGGAGAATATTGCCGCTCCAGGTCCTGTCAAAAACGAACAGTATGTTGACAATCAAACCTACAACGCGCGCCGCCAGTTAGGGGAGACATCGACGTTTCCTTTAATAAAAGTTATCAATATTTAAGTAGCCATCATGGAGAATTTACGGAAAACTTACACAGTTCTTCATATCCTGCCAATGGGTCATTTTTGACATGGTCTCGTACTGTACTCCTACTCCGTCCGGTGTACTGCAAGTAGACATACAAGTTGGTTAAATGTCAGACTGAGCAATGGACAACGGAGCGCCTGAAGAGAGTGTCTGCATTGGATGGTTCCCAGATGAACCGTTACAAAGTTTATACCCGGCAACCCAAACAGACGTACGGATACGGAATATCGAACCCTAATGTTAGGTATTGTTATTCATTTATTTCAGAAATTGCACAATATTTGTTAATAATTTCGTAGGTCTAAAGCACGGTCTAAAGTCCGTCGAGAAAATGTCAAATGTCAATCACACACACACACGCACACTATTATCGGCTGCGTCACGACCAAATCTGTCGGACCGTGATCTCTAGAAACGTTGATATCGAATATAAATAAACGCTGACATTTATATATACAGTTAGACTAGATGTATGTATAAGGTTATAGGCTGTATTGGGATCAAATAAGTGGAAGTGGGCGTGGTTTATGGCCTGGATGCGCCGATTTCACACATGGCTTTTTCCGGAGATCGTCGGCCGTTCTCGTCTTTGTTGCTGGGCCACAACTATAGATCGTCTCGTTGTCTCACTACACGCTATATAATATCATTCTAATTATAGAAATATATAATCGTTTAGTTGTAATACTATAAGTAGACATTCAGCCTTTTTTCTTGTCCTTATAACGACATCCTTTCTCATTATATCGATATAAATGCTCGTTATAACGATATATTTTAATCACCATTGACCATCCACTTCTGAAATTGTATCTATGAATGACATTTACCCCACCTTGAATTTAATAGACCATTCAATAGATTCATTTTCGTTACTATGAGTGCACTGTTATCTTTTTAATGAGCACACATTAAACAAATGCAAGCATGAAACCGGCCAAATAAGGCTGTGCCCATCGACCTGGGCATTAGGTAGCGGGAGACCTCTGCTGGTTGAGCTTACACATGCCAAGTATTTATAACTTTAGACCACTTTAGACCACTGACTTTAGACCACTTCGTACAAGTCAATCAGGCAAGATCTTTTGTTTGAAAAATGACAATCACTGTTCAGAATCCAGAGGATGGGGATGGTTGATACGTTTATATGGGTTCCAGTGCATTCAGGAGTTAGTGGAAATGAATCCAGAGGATTAGTAAGTTAAGGGAGGACATTGTTATAACATCCAAAATGAGGTTGGAAAGACAAGTAATAGGGCTGTGTTTTGTTTTCTATGAGAAATACAATCCTTGATTTATACTCCTGTCCATAAGGTGGCGGTAATGCACCGAAAAGTTGTTTGTTATGCGACCGCCAGAAACACTAAAAGAAGGAACAGTACTAAATGGGCAGCAACGCGGGATTTTCAAAGTAGAATCCCGACGTTCGAGGAGGAAAACAACGAACTTAAAAACGCCAAATTGTTTTCGTAATCGCATCATTTGATTTGTTTAAGTAAACATGGACTGCTTGGATGTTCCGAAAGTACTACCTAATTCCCCTAACAAAGCCAGGGGACAAATCCAGGTTCGTAACGTATACAAATAGCCATGCAATGTACAAATGTTAATTTTAATTGTGTTATGTTATTATTGTGTTTTGTATAACAGTAGGCACTAGAAAACGTTATCATGTTTTGTACGTCGATTAATATGTGTACATATATGCGTTGATTTTTGCAGGTCATCTTTGGACCAATGTTTTCTGGGAAAAGGTAACGATATATTCAATTAAAACGCATATTCTCATAAACTATAAAGTTATACATGATGTTGATGGAGGTGCAGTACTTAGAATAACAGGATGACAAGGTAGTGTATAATATCCCGCCAAATCTGCGTTGTTCTTGGCGCTATGAAGCCCCACCTACGGCAAGCCGTTTTAACATGTAATCCAACCACCCACTCCTATCTGTAATTGCATTTTAGATATCCATAAAGGCTTTTCTCCTAGTCAACATTGTATTCTCACTAGTCAGAATGGTGGACAAAGATATCAACAATAACATTCTTACTAGTAGAAGTTGTATTTCGTCCTATCAACCATGTTGATTGTACTAGCCAAAACTTAATTTACGATGTATTTAAGTTCTTGTTGCTGTATTAACATTGAATAGCTAGACTGCATATATAATGCTGATATCTAATTCAATTCCTAGTCAAAAATAAAATTTCAGATATCCAAAATTACATTCTTCCTGTCCATAATTGTAATTTCAGATATCCACATCGTCATACTTCCTACGAAGATGACATCACTTTTGCCGTTGCGCTTTTAATTTCAGTTGTCTACAATTTTCTGCTCCTTTTTAGTAGACTGGTAGTAGCGTTATCTTCACTAGACTAGTCTACTACCCATGCCCTGGCACATGTAAGGTTGTAAAGTTGTACGATGACGCCTCTGTGAAAGTGTCTATTGAACATTTGATTTTGCTCACAATCACTGATTCAAAGATTCTTATTCTACACCTGGGCCAACAATTCAGTGGTATCTGGTGATCTATAAAAATGTGAATATTATTTGTCGTACAAAATAACTTATACCAACCTTGTCAACGAGTGTAGCGTAACTTAACCAGGAAACATGGCTAAAGACGAAGCGGCACATCTGGGCTGCCTTTGGACTATGCTGGTTACGTAGAGACCATGTTACGTTCCTGCCTACTGTATAGGGCTATTCAACGCAGAAGTTAATCAACCTTTAGTCGAATCAATGTGTTTCTCACCACAGTAATGGAAGGATTCCGTGATCTACATGCTAGCTCTACCCTATGCCCCCTGTAGACAATGTATGAACACACATCGCTATGGGGTCACATTCTCACTATCGCGGATCGCTGGGGATGAAACCAGTTTTTAACTGCGTTATTTGAAAGTAACCAACGTAATCGCGCGTTTGTTAATTCATCCTTATGACGCATGGATACTTTGTTGATATGATGTGAAACATTTAAATCAATTTATTGTGTCTCATCGTCAGTTGCAACAGATACATCCATAGTGCGGCCATGTTTGGAGTGCTGCGCTCAAACCATGGACGTCAACAACCAAGGATGTATTGGTTAAAACCGACACTGCGACACAAGAAGTCGCTTTAAATGTGTGTTCAACAATCAGTGCTGCAGCAGTGGAAAAGCGGCTTTAGACTCTTAAAATGAAAGGGCACTGTTCTTCATGCTTTAATTTTGACAGTGTGGTTGATCATTATTGTTAGGGTTGTTCCTAATTGTTTTGATCATATTCTTTACAGCACTGAGCTAATGCGAAGAGTTCGGCGTTTCCAGATTGCCCAGTATAAGTGCTTGGTGATCAAATATGCCAAAGACACACGTTATTCCGAAAACGGCATGGCCAGTCATGACAAGTAAGGACTCTTGATTGACATAGCCTCTGATTTAATTATAATGCAACAGATGGTTAAAACCCTATGAAATTACACAAATTTTGTACGGTGTTGGTTGGTTGGTTTGGTTTTCTATTGAAAAGAGGAATGGACTAATTAATTAATCAGGAAAAGTAGACATGCTAACTTGAGATAATTTGAAATGTTTTCTTTATCTTTCTAGATACACAATGGCAGCAATCCCAGCTACTCGGTTAGCAGATGTGTACCCTCTAACGTTGAATGTCTGTGTGATCGGAATCGATGAAGGCCAATTTGTAAGTATGCCTGATCGTATGACTTCATGCCATTTTCTTAATTTTCAAGCTGTTGCCATCCTTGTATGAATGAAAATGAGATTGACCATTAAAGTCCCTATTTTCTGTATATTTATATTTGTGTTGAAGTTATCGAAACATGCATTTCTTTATTTAGTAAATCACCTTATTTGGTTTTAGTTTCCAGACACAGTTGAATTCTGTGAGATGATGGCCAATTTGGGGAAGACCGTCATTGTCGCAGCCTTGGATGGAACCTTCCAGAGAAAGGTGTGTTTATCATCCGTGTCAAGACTAGTTGTGTCGAAACTACCAACAAAGGTCTTTGGTGTCTGCTGCTTTTTGCAGATAGCGTGCCTCTGTGAGGGGGGAAAAAGACTGGTCGGTCTGTTCTAACCTTGCAATGGATATGTCCTTGCTTCCCATTAGACTGAGTTGTGTTGTCCTTTGTATTCTCTCAGCCATTTGGGAACATTCTGAGCCTGGTGCCTCTTGCCGAGAGCGTGGTGAAGCTCAATGCGGTCTGTATGCAGTGTTACAAAGAAGCTTCCTACACCAAGAGACTGGGAGCCGAGAAGGAGGTGAGGGGGACGAACAACTCAAACTGGCTTTGCGACCAAATTAGTCAGATAGGATTGAGTGCGGCTGTACATGCATGTAAGCTGCTTCTGAATGTGTATGTCCTCAAGCTCCAGGAGTATGTTCACGGTTCAAACACTGTCATTTTATAACGGCTATATATGGAGAAAAATGTCCTTATCGAAATACTAATGTGCCACAGGTGGAGGTGATCGGTGGGGCGGACATGTATCAGTCCGCGTGCAGGAAGTGCTACGGAGGTCTGATGGACAAAGAGAACGTTGGCCCAGTGAGGGATGAAACCCCCAGTCCCCAAGAACTGTTGTCAGGCAAACAGCTAGAGTCCTGTGTTCCCAGGAAGCTCTTTTCAGCCCTTCAACTCTGACCTCCATACACCTGGCTGGGCTATGGGGCTGGCAGAGCCGTGTAAATTAGGCTTCCAGTTTTTGTATGAAATTCAAGGAGTGTGTATATTAAAGTGGTGCTCCATTTGATCACCTTTAGTGGGTGTGTGGGTGTGTGAGTTTTAAGATGTGTGTGTGAGTTTTAAGATGTGTGTGTGAGTTTTAAGATGTATGTAATTGAAGTAAATGTAGAATTAAATTATTTTTATGACCAACATGTATAAACTCATTCCTTATAGCATTCAGGTTCTACAGCTTGGCCAAATTAGTTAAAAATCCACAATGATAACGGACCAAGTTATGGAGGTACATGGAGCAGGTTTAGTTCAACCGAGTTGTAGAACTTTGCACTGTAAGGCCACTTAGAAAGTATCAACTTCTTAGCAAAAGATTGACTCCACACATTAAAAAAAACTCACCCATTATAGCTTAAATATGATGAATATACATTATGGATGACCCATAAAATGTGCTTTAGTTTGTGTTAATGGTCAGTTCAACACACTGTTGCATTACGTTTCTACTAAGGGGTGGTTTTCCGAGCAAAGCCTATACATTACAATAGTTTGATTCTGAAAAAACTTTTCACAAAAGTATCTGCTTTATGATATGCATAGATATGACTTGCATGCAATAGGTTACACAATAGGTTATACTTACAAGTATTTGCAAAGCCTGTATAATAGGCTTTATAAACGTGTGTGTGTGTGTGTGTGTGTGTATATACACGTCTATATGCTGTATTACTGATAACATGATACCTGGATGGGAAATTAAAATAATTCGATCATGAAATGGTATAGCTGCCAAGCCACACAGGAACTATATCTTTAGACATAATCTATAAAGGAAACCAGCCGTTCATATAGCAATTAATCACAAGATAATCTTTGCACATGCACATTGAGTCCTTCCAGGAAGGTAACAGTGTTAACATCCGTAAATCACTGAGTGACAAATCCAGAGAAAACATGGCCGACACATGTGGCCCTTTTTCAGTACCGAGGCAGTAAAAAGGCAAAATTGATAACGTGATTACTAAGTTACCATGCACTATTATGACAACCCTGATACAAAGCAATGTTGTACTCCATCTCCTGCCAAATACTTTAAAACAAGTGAAAAGCCAGATACAAATATAAATAGAAAATATGGCATTTTAAACATTTATTCTTTTGTGAGACTTTTTTACTCTGTTGACAAGGACATTTTGAAGCAAGGCGAGGGTGAGTGACAGGCTGTCAGACAAATTGCATGCTGGGAAAAGAGATAATGTTTTTAGTTGTTCACTCAAACATGGATAGTCTTCTGTAGAAGCATCAATAAATAAATAAACACATGTTACTGTTATGCTGTCTCTGTGATCATGGTATACGTGAAGAAGACATTTTAAATAAAATGCAAATAACCAAAAAAAACATACAAATGGCAAGTTGGCCTGATATGTGTGTACTGAATGTTCGCTCTGGGAAGGAAAAGGCACTAGGTTCAATTTCTCTTGGGAGACATGGAAACACATACCACGTGATGGCCACTTATGGAGGGGCTTTCATCAGCTATTATTGTTGCCACAATTGTAGCCCCTAATATCTTGAGGTGAGAATAAGATGCAATAAGTCAGTCGAAGTAGAAAATGTTTCTTTTACATACGCATCAGCAGCACTCTGGCCCATGTATCTCATATCTGATCCCAGTATTGAGCTTTGACCCTTGAACCGCAACGTTTCCGATCCCCCGCCCCCATCATCCCCGAGTTACAGTGACACAGCACAGCTCCACTGCAGGCGCCGCGTCCAGAGGAGTAGATGCCATCATCCACACTACATAGAGGGTGAGGTTGGCCTTCACAGCGCCGCTGAATGTAGAAGTTGACCCGGAACACCAGCTCCTCCTCTCCCCCTCCTCCTCCTCCTCCTCAGTATCCTAATAGGGAGGGGGCTGGTAACCCCCATCTCCCTGAAGCTGGGCGCTGGGTGTGAAGAGCGCCTGCTGATATGGGTCTGCGCCACTGCTGGGGTAGCCGGGGTAGGTGGTGGGGTTGTACGCGGTGTGGGCGTAGGAGGTTGGCGCGTAGGTCGGCGGGTAGGGCATGTTGTGATCCGACGCCGGCGGCTCTATGCTGGTCGGCACGGCGACACCGTCCACCCCACGGCGATAGCGGCCGAGCGCAAAGTATGTCAGGATTGCCTGAACATTGGGGAGGGGGAGCACAGAACTGGCAGGTTGAGTTGCCGTGGGGTAGCACAATGGCATAACAACATGATGTATGACGCATTAAGCAACAGGAAAGATAATCAATAAAGCATATAAATACAAATAAAAAATGTGAACTTTGACATAGTGATGTATGACGACGAGGGTGTAGTAAAAGTCCTCCTCACCCAGGTGGCGATAGAGAAGAAGGAGAACGCCACAGTGGCACGGGCAGCGTCCTCAGGGATTCCTCTGACATCCTTTGTCCGACCCCATAGGCTGGCCAGCAGGCAAAAACACACAAACCACAGGAAGGACCACACCCCTGGCACACACAGACACACGAACAGTAGAGACCCATCAATAATATAAATCCTCTCGTTTTATGGATGACAAAGGTGCTCTCAATCTGCATTGTGTCAAGTGATGTGGCAAGGTGCTAAGTCTCCACAGGCTACCTGTGGACGTCCTTGAGCAAGAGGCTTCACCTCTACCTGCTCATTAACAACAGGTATCTAAAAAAATATTATTTGGATAAAAGCATCTGTTAAATGATTAAATAGCAGTAATACAAAAACAATAAAAAACAACAGACATAAAAAACAAAATTTGGCACTTGAAAAAGATAATGTTGCCACTGTTACTTTCAGCTTCCCCATCTATAGATCGCATCCACATTGCTAACCTTCTCCTCTAAATAACATATCAAGCTTCAATAAAACATGCTATGTTAAACATGAGGCACATAGGTTCCATTGACTTATTTCCACAGAAACTCAGATGTGGCCAAGACATAGATAGAACTCATCCATCTTTTCCTGTAATCGAGACGACCATTGATAATAGGTTTCATATTTTTGGTTAGGGCTACATTATTCCATTAGGCTAAATTACTATACGCTCCACAAACTTCTTTAACCAGACAAATAACCACATCAGCATTACTTCTACTACAAAACCCCCATTCACTTATGAACTCCACGTCTGAGTGTTGCAGCTGCCCTATTAGAGGCAGCATCGCATCGCTTCACCCAGAGATTGGTCCTGCTAATTCGGAACAGCACATCCGGTGTTAAGAGATGGCATTCCAATAGAATCAGCACAATTTGGCTCAATCTGGCTGCTACTGCTTCTCCCACACTCTACCATACATACCGGAGAATCCCAGGTCGGCCATGACAGCGTATCTCCTCTGCCTGGCGTTGCTCATCGAGGGCAGGTACGCATCCAACAGGAGGAAGCCCATGCAGGCCAGGAAAGCGATCACGCCGATGCCCACTGCGTAGTGGCATGCCGAGTCGTCCTGGTTGAAGATGCACAAGGCCTGGGCACTGTCGATGGGGTTCACATAGCCCTCCGTCGTGATGCATGCAAACACCACAATGGCAAAGAGCTGTGGGGGCCGATACAAAGGAAAATATTGTTAAAGGTTTTAAATATGTGTATGGGTGTATATATCTATTGCAACGTTCCTTTTAATTGTTTCTGATACATTCATTTCAAATGAGATTTTCTGTTTTGGGTGAAAAGCTGCACAGAATTATGCTGCATAGCGTAGTGCGGCCAGGATATTTAGTTTGTTTAGTTTAGAATAGAATACAGAGCTCCTATCATAAAATGTAGGCTTTAACTGTATTCAAAAATAATTCCTTAAAAGGCAATCATTTATTTTAATACAACTTGACAACAAACAACAAACAAAATAAACAGAAACTGCAAACAAGTATTTTGTCAACAGTAGTTTTGGCTAAACTGCAGTTATTCCTATTTGGCAAAACAACCCCAACCTTGTTTGTTATTTGCTATTGTTGTGCCTGAGGTGAACCAACTGTTGATGCCTGAATCCATTAGCCATCTGCTGGTGTGTTGCTGTCTGCTCTGGTTACCCTCTTCCCACGTGCCCTAATTCTGAGTACAGCTGCCGACCATGTGACACAAGAGCCATTTCCCACTTCCCAACAACATTCAGTCGGCCAAGATCGAAAAACATATACACTTAAAACGTTGCTTCAAACGGTGCTTGATGAGTACATACATGCCATGGTTGCTTATTACGTTACATTTTCATCTGCTCTGTAAATGTCTCAAAACCTTTATTTTTAATACCTCAAATAAAACTTTGA
Source organism: Molva macrophthalma (assembly GCA_027123675.1). Classification (NCBI taxonomy): domain Eukaryota; kingdom Metazoa; phylum Chordata; class Actinopteri; order Gadiformes; family Lotidae; genus Molva; species Molva macrophthalma. The sequence goes on from JAOPJO010022598.1 coordinate 16,133, forward strand.
TTTCATTAGGAGGTATTTTTAAGTATTGTCAATACATACAAAATTACTCTATACAATACTCGGGAGGACTATCTACCGGTCCTACACACCACCAGGTTAATGAACAAAGTCCCTTTTGTAATCAGTCATCTCTCTAACAGAGGGATGGGGAAGAGAGGGGATGAATTGGTTTATTTTGGTGTGTGCATTAACAGATAACCAAAGTTACAGAGCAGATGTCAAAACAATGAGGGAGAGTGAGAGGCAGTTATAGAGCACCAGGGGTTCTGCTGTTCCATGGGTTGAACGTAGGGTGGGGCATAATGGAAATATTATGAGAGAAGTAGAGAAAGGTTGTGAATAAATGATTTCCTAGGAGCATGTTATCAAGAAGTAAATCAGTACAGAGGGAGGGTCTATTTTGTACCAGGTTGCAGTGTATCATGCAAACTAATCTTTCTGAAGATACAGTGATGCAACTTATCAGACCACGTGTTGCTTTAGTATTTCAGAGACTAATGTCAGCCGAGAGAGAGAGAGAGAGAGAGAGAGAGAGAGAGAGAGAGAGAGAGAGAGAGAGAGAGAGAGAGAGAGAGAG
>JAOPJO010022605.1:0-16697 GCA_027123675.1 Molva macrophthalma
TGTGTGTGTGTGTGTGTGTGTGTGTGTGTGTGTGTGTGTGTGTGTGTGTGTGTGTGTGTGTGTGTGTGTCTTTCTGTATGAGTGGATGTATGTGTGCGTGTATGAGAGTGAGTGGGAGTGTGAATCTGTGAATCAGGGTGTGTGTGTGTGTGCGTGTATGTGTGTGGTTGCATGTGTGTATAAGTGTGTGTGTGTGTGTGTGTATGTTTATTAGCGTATGTATTAGTGTGTGAGACTGATAGGGTTTCATGGGCATCAAGAGGACAATATGCGTGGGGAGGAAGTGCAGAGGTCAGTGCCTCTTCCTCTCCCAGGGACCAAGGTAAGGGCAGCCGTTAAAAATGGGGCTAATGCAGCTGTTGCAACCCCTCTCTCTCACTGTGTCCCTATCTCGATCCCTCTTTCTCTTTCTATGTCTCCATATCTGTCTCTCTCTCTGTCTCTGTATATCTAGATCTCTCTCTGTCTCTCTCTGTCTCTCTCTTCCCCTCTCTCCCTCTCTCTCTCACCCTCTCTCTCTCCCTCTCTCCCCCCCTCTCTATCCCTCTGTCTCTGTCTTTCTCTCTCTCCCCCCTTCTCTCTCACCCAATCTCTTTCTCTCTCCCTCTCTCTCTCTGTCTCTATCTCTCCATCTCTGTCTCTCTCTCGCTCACTCTGTCTTTGAATTCAATTTAAAAGTGCTTTATTGGCACGGAAATACACACTGACATTGCCAGAGCAGTTTAAAAAGCAAACAAAGCAAAAATAACAAAGTACAATAAAATATCTAAAAGTAGAATTGTGGAAGCACCAGTACAGTGGAGCTGTTGAGATGATGGCCGGGGTAGAAGTCAGTTAGTCGAACTATATCCGGGAACAGGGCCATTATAGAAAGACAGAGTTGGACTAGTCTTTACCCATCTCTGTAGACAGACAGTACATGTACCATATAATACATTATAATACAATATAATACAGAGGTATTCTCTCTCTCTCTCTCTCGGTCCATCTCTATGTCTCTCTCTCTGTCTCTCCCATGCTTCATGAAAACCATTTGAACGAGTTGAGGGAGACAGTTAGACGCTCACTCCGACACAATAGAAGCAGTGATGGAGGGTCTGTTCCGCTCTCACTCTCTCTCTCGATATATCTCTCTCTACGTCTCCCTCTGTCTCTCTCTTTGTCTTGCTCTCGCTCCTCTGTCTCTTTCTCTCGCTCTCTGCCTCACTCTGTCTTTGTGTGTGTGTGTTCTTTCTCTGGCTGCAGTTTTCCCTCTGCTTCTGTCTCCCTCCATCTTTCACTGTTCTCTCTTTCCTTTTCACTCCATCCCTCTCTCTCTACCTCCCTCTGTGTCTCTCTCCCTCTCTCTTTCTGTGTCTCTCTGTCCCCCTTGTCTCCATCCCTCTCTAATTGTCTTACACACTCTCTCTCTCTCTCTCTCTCTCTCTCTCTCTCTCTCTCTCTCTCTCTCTCTCTCTCTCACCCCCACACACAGACGTGTGCGTGTGTGTGGGGGGTCCCGGGCCCCCCCAGCAGAGCTGTGGTGGAGCGGGGCGACAGCTGCTGCTTCCTGTCGTTGCGTTGCGTGTGCCCTGACTCGCTGTCTTTCACGCCGCAGCCAGGAGACACACAAAGAAACACACACACACACACACACACACACACACACACACACACGATTATTCTGCAACCATTTAGCCACTAAATCTCCTCCCACACACACATGCAGTATATACACAAGATCTTTGCTCACATACATGCACACACACACAAACACACACACAGATGCAGTATACACACATACACAAACACAGACACACACAGTATGCACGAACACAGTGTATACACACATTCACACACACGTGCCAACAAAAAGGTTTATTGTGTGATTGCACTGGGAACCCTTTAATAGCAAGTGTAACCCTTCCCCGCGCCATTTTGTGATTAATTCATAATTAATCTAACAGTGGTCTCCAGGAGTTGTGTCTCCTTTGGGGGACAAAATGGCGCTTGTCTGCGAAAGGCGCATCTTATTTTTGGGACCCATGGTTTCTGCAGAATTCAGATGAACTGCGAGATGTACGCCTTTGTTTGCATCACTAAGCAAGAAGGGGAAGTTTGGTTGTGATGCAGACAATACTACTAGGACCTCTTTCAACACACACTTCCTCTTTGAGGCCCTGGGTCTGCTAAAGAGGAACATTCTGCATGTGCCTTCTCCCCCCCCTCCCCCTCCACCTCAAATCAACAATCACAAGTAACATCTGTAAGTTCAGACCGCATCAATCACTTCCTGTTTCAGAGGGTGGTGAGAGAGGGGGAGGTGACTTTGACTGGTCTGGGGGTTCAGTTGTCCACACACACACACACACACACACACACACACACACACACACACACACACACACACTAAAAACATGTGTGTACAAATACTTTCCAGACCAACAGTCAGTAGGCCCGACTACAAACTGACCTTCTAACGACCTCGACCACATGACGAGCAACAAGTTCTTCATCACTCAACAGATATGTAGAAGCTAGCCGTAGCAGCTTAGTCACTGTTTGGCTCAATGGAAATAGTAGCAAGCTGTAGCATCTTAGCTACCTTTTGGCTCAACAGGAAAGGTTGCTGCTAGTCATAGCATTTTAGCTATGTTTTGGCTCAAGTGATATAAAAGCTAGCCATTGTGTCATATATATTGTTTGGCTAAACAGGGCGATAGTAACTAGCCATAGCATCTTAGCTATGGTTAAGCTCACCAGGTAGAAAGCTGGCAATAGCATCTTAGCTACCTTTTGGCTCAACAGGAAGAGTTGCTAGTCGTAGCATCTTAGCTACCATTTTCCCCAACAGGCAGAGTAGCCATAGTATCTCAGCTACTGTTCAATAGATGGCTCAATAGTAATAGCAGCGGGAGCGTATCTATGTTTCCAGGGTCCTATGTTCCCTTTTTCAATTTTCTGATCTTCGTTACCATTTGGCTGAACAGGGAGAGTAGCTAGCCATAGCGTCTTAGCTATTGTTTGGCACAACAGCCAGTGGGAGCTAGCCGTAGCATCTGAGTTACCATTTGGCTGAATAGGGAGAGTAGCTAGCCAAAGCATTTAAGCTATCATTTGGCCCATCAGGCAGTGGAGCTAGCTGTAGCATCTGAGCTACCGTTTGATCCAACAGGCAGTGGAGCTAGCCGCTCGTTGTTTGGCTAAACACACTTACGCTCGCCATATCGTCCTCACCAGGGTATCGTAGGTAAAGCTCTGGGCATGGCGGAGGCGGTGTAGGGGACCACGTGGGCAGCAGCGCGCCGCCGTTTCAGATGGCATGCCGCATTTCCAGTAGTAAGGAACCAAACCAGAGAGCAACCAGCCCATGAATTATGAATGACTGTCTAACCTCTTCCCTTGGCACCTTTAATAATTAATGAGGCAGCCGGTGTGTTTCCAATTTTTGAAGGACAGATTTTTACAAAGCCCCGCCTCCCCGCCCCCCCCCACTGGCTTTTCCGCGAGTCGAAAGCGTTTCATTATGCTCACACTGCGGTACACGCTCCCATACTACCTCTCCTTTCAACTCGCAGCCCGCCAAGGTGAGGAGGGAGGAAATGCAAAGCCAAGACGGAGAGCAAGAGAGCTGACCGGTGCGTGTCCAGTAGAACGTGATGAACCCAGGAGCCATGCGGCAAAATATGCATCTGATTAAGTAGTGGCAGCCCAGGGCCAGACGAGGACGTTGTGTAATCAGAGCAGTCACGTTGCAGGAGGCACTTAAGGTTCAACACTGACAACAAACACACAAGTGAAGTAGCTGTGCAGATCACAAGCAAAAGAATGCACAACAGCAAAAGAGTGCACAGGGATTCTGGGTAGTGAGGCATACATTTGCAGCATGATATGCCTCAAACATATCGGCTGCTGGGGTGAGTTCTGCTAAGCTAAGGTGTTTTTAGTTAAGTAAAGTAGAGCCCATCGGGGCAGGATAGTGTAGTGATGGGTGATGGTTCAGAAAGGTTTTGGGTTTGAACGCCAAGCCTAGTCCGCAGGCATCCTTATGTAGGCATCCTTCAGCAAGATGCCCTAACCCCTACCTCCTCCTCAATGTCACATATCTAAAAATACATTCACTGCAAGTGGCTTTGGAGGAAAGTTTCTGCTCAGCGACTAAATAGGGCCTGTACCTCAGAATGCATATGTTGGCAATACTCTGCCATAATGAGAGGACGCAAGAGAGTTGTAGAGCTGTGCAAACCTAAATCAACATAAATATACCATAACCCAGGCTAATTAAATCTTTGTCCTACCACGTCTTGCATGAGAAACGCTGCTGCAGTTCCAAACACAACAATTCCTCCCCATGACAACAAATCATTTCACGATCAATTACTACCCCATTACCAAAAAATATTAGCATTTGTCATTGTGACGGGACGCCGCGATGTACGTGCGTACCTATCGAACATTCTTGCTGCTGGGTTGAGTTAATTCAAGTCAAGTCAACTGAGTTGGGTTGAGCCAAGTGAGGGCCCTAACTCTCCGTCTCCTCTGCCACCTTGGTTCCTCTGTAGCCGGTGAGCCCGCCAGCCTCCCGAGAGCCGTAGCTCAGGCTGGCATCAGGGGAAACGGTGTGGATGAAACAGGAGAGATTAAGCGGAGAGCGGTATAGAGGGCTGTGGAGTTCTGCGGCGCCGGAGGCCGGGGGACAGCCGGAGGCGGGGATGGCTTTGGGAGTGAAGTCAAGTAGGCGGCGTTAGAATGAACTCATTCCCTGAAGCGAGGCCAAGCACAATACACACTTACTTTCTTTTAAAGCATTGGAACCAATTTAGTTAAGTGACACTTATGCACCGGGCGGGCCGGTCAGTGCAATCGGATCTGCAACGTAACAGGGTTCTGAGGGATCGATGGCAGCGAGAGTGAGACGCAGTGCCTATGGGCTCTAGGCTCCCTAAAATCAATCACTGTTAAAAGGTGATTTAGACCTCATCGCCGAGAATGTGGAGAACGGCTTTTAAGCAAAGATGAAGAATGGCACCTCGTGGCAGGCGTCAAACGCTGCGTCAAAACACAACCGTGAGGCTGGGCTCGTCGTGAACCCACGTTGACTTTGATCCGTCACGCTGGTGGCTGCTGGTTCGACTGGGACCAACTAAGTAGACAAGCCTTCGTGGTAGCTAGGAGGGATGGCGGTTGGATGTTAAGCTACTTAGGAAACCTGACTCACTTTGACTCACTCTCTGATCGGGTGAATAAAAAAGTGTCTGCAGGTCTGATGAGGAAATCGTTCGGGTGAGGTGGAGATTCGGCGGTTGTTGTTTTGTCTTTTGTTTGAGGGTTTGTCTTTGTGATAAACCCCGGCTGTGTCGCTGTGTGGCAGGCTTGATGGCTAGGTGAGGAAATCTGGATTAGGTAGCAAGAAAAGCCAGGGAGGCGTCACGTCCTCTGTGGGTTAAAGTGTCAACCCTCACTTCCTGCCACACAGGACGCAGCCTTCAAACGAACACGTGCAAAAAAAAGTGCAACGAGACCTTGGCATGCCTCTGTCGCTGGTGCGTGTTTTGAAAAGGACAGTTCTCAGTCAAGCTGAATGTTTTTCAACTCGTAATAGGGGTACGCCCGGCGCTGTTTAACCTTGCCCGTGTTCATCAAACCAGATGATGACCTCATTAACCTTAGTGTGGTCCACAGATCCTGCACAGCCAGGGCCTTCAAAGCACTCACATCAAGGCACAAAGCACAAAAATAACTTGGGTACTGTAGCTAGACAAAGAAAGTCATGTTTTTTAAAAATGACTAAGACTTCAGATGATGCCGATTTGCCAAAACCAAGAAACATGTTTAAATAAACACAGATCCTATTAGCCATGAAAGGGAGGAGTCCATAACATTCTGAATAAAGTAATGACTACAAAGAACAAAGCTCTTTCCTTTTAGTCACAAGTCATGGCCAAGCTTTTGCTAATGGAGACTTCAGAAAGTCAGAACAGAACTGAATCCACTCATGTCCTTCTCCAGAAGGTCGCCTCACCCTGGTTTACTGTTTCACCCCCGGGGTCGATGGATCCACATGACAACACACACACACACTCGCTGCTCACACTGCGTTCTCAGCCTGCACCTGACACACCTACTGGGGTTATGACCATAGCCTGTATTTAACACACCTTGTGAGGACTCCTACTTGTGAGGACTCTTCCCTGTCCAGATTAAGATCTCCTGAACCTTAGTGTACTCCACAGATCCTGCACAGCCAAGGCCTTCAAAGCACTCCGATCAAGGCTGGAAGGACAAAAATAACTTGGGTACTGTAGTTGAAAAAATAAAAAATCTGCTTCCCTACCGGACATGTGTTTTTTCTTTCCATTAGTTCAGAACCGTAGCTGAAAGAAAAAAACCCTTTCTCTAAAGGATTTTCTAAATTTGGACTCTTGAAATGGTGGCTTGATGAATTGCCTCTCCACTGCTGTGCATTGTTAGGCCGACGCTGAGGTGGCTCCAGTCCACTTTAAGGACACTTCTCCCCCTCCCCATCTTCCTAGGCCTCGCTCCCTCTTCTTATGGAGGTCAACCATGCATCGCCTTCTGGGACCTGGAGTGGGAGATTCAGAACATGGGGGGGAGTGGGGAGATACAGAGAGACTATTACTGGGAAAATGTGTGGGGGAGATGCAAGGCACACTGGGAATAGACAGTATCTTGAAAGGTTCTGGTACAGACCCAGTACACACTGGAAATAGACTCTTACTGCTAAAGGTTCTGGTCCGGACCCAGTGTGTAGACAGTAGACAGTCTCTTACTGGGAAGGCTTGGGTACAGACTCAGGACACCCGGGGGAGAGGGGAGAGGCCTCTGGGACAGACCCAGCGCACAGCAGGGACGAGAGTTGTGGTACTGATAAAGCCACTGGGACAGACTTATGATGGGAGATAAAGAGAGGACCTAACTGGGCGTGAGGTACAAACCAGTTTGGATGCAATTATGCAAGTAGGACTGGGGACTGGTAAATGATTTCCTCTTGACATTTGTTTTCACACGTGCATCAGACACAGACACACGCACACGCATGCGCACACACACACACACACGCACACACACAGACACACGCACACGCACACGCACACACACACAGACACACTTCCTGTCAAGGAAGGCTAGAAAACATAAACAGCATGTTCAGTGAACAGTGAAGCAAACCGATGTCTTTTATAAAGAGAAGAGTCGAGTATATTGTTTACCAACCTCCCTTACTTTCCCTCTTTGGTTTGTATGGGTTTCAGAAGTCGAGAGTGACTGAGTACAGTCACTCCATTGATGAGCGGTAGTGTAGAATGGCTGTGTTGCATGTCTTCACAAACGAAACTGAAGCAAATAAAAAAGAGGGAACAGAAAAGGGGATAAAGATCATCTGCTACATCTCTTTTTCGACCTCACATCTAGAATTCATAAGCTAAGATGGCCGACCGGTTAAGGTGTTGGGCATGGAACACATCCTGCTCACACTTTGAGCCAGCCAGGATGAGGTGTCTGACATCCAGAGAGGTTCTGTACAGTAGCAACTTTTATATTATTTATATGTTCTGTTGGAGGGAGCAAGACATATATATATATATATATATATATATATAAAACATGGCTGCCTAGTGCTGAAGGCGGCGCCGCATGACATACATGTTGAGGGGTGGCACTAGACAGGTTGCCGTGGCAACAGGGGAGCCTAATGTGGGTTACGTGTGTGAGTTAGACACAGATTCCCCGTCCTTCCGAGACAATGGGATAGCATTTCAAGAAGTCCGGAGGAATGAGGGAAAGGAGAAAGACTCTGGGTATCCTAGTAATTCCTATATTCCTAGTCCTATATAATCCCAAACCAAATCAAATCACCCTCGCCCCTGGCCTGAGAGAATGTAGCCCACGGCAGATGGACTGATGCAGCGGCGGCCATCTTGTACTTCTCCATAGCATGAGGAAGATGAACACCGAGGAGGATGATGATGAGGATCTCTGCCAGGTGCGTGATGCAGCACCAGTGCGTCTCTTCCTCCCAGTGTTCTCCCAGAGCGCACGTTTTCACACCACAGCGCCTTTCATTTATTCATTCGTTCCCCTCGCTCTCTTCCAAGCAGCGCGGAACAGATCCTGTCCTGTCCCGGTCTGGAGACCCGGGACCTGGGTTTGGAGGGGTTTGGAGGGTTCACCTGGGAGGTCCGACCCATCTGTTAGCACTAAGAGAGGGCCCAAGGGAGTCCGGTGGTTAGGGGGGTTTGATGACTCTCAGCCAAATGGTTCTGGGGTTCAATCCCCAATGTCCACAACCTGCCTGTACCCCCTCACATTACGGCTCCAAATTCAGAATGGATTGATTGGGAGGAAATCACAAAGTCACAGAATCTCACCTCAGATGTGTAAAGATCCATTTAAAAAACGTTTGCTCATTTAACATGTTATATGTCATTTGCTTTTATTTTCCTGTAAAGTGGAGTCATTGTTCACTGTTCTTGTTATCTTTTAAAAACAAAAACAATAATCACTCGTAATTCTGTATTGTAATTTGAACTTTGTCTCCCTAATAAAAATATTTAAAAAAATAAATAAAAAAAAAACCCTTTGCTAAATGACAAAATAATAAATAAGCCCAAAGCAAACACAGGTAATGTACTCATTAAACAAAATCACAATTTTATTGAACAGTGTGGGTCCGAAGCCTCGAAATAAACAACAAATTGAAACAGTTACAGCCGGCGTAATGCTGCGGTTATTGTTGGCGTTTAATGCAATGGCCCGAAGGTGCCGGCCCCAGTGATGAAATCATGAGCTGAGCGAGGGCAACTGTAAATACCCGACAGCACACGGAGACACACAGACGGACCCAGAAGGAGGGACACAGAATCCATGACGTTTCATCGAAGGAACCAACTGGCAGATACTGCAGTCAGCACTCATGTCAGTGTGTCGCCCCGCCGTTGTGAGTCCGTTCCTCCATATAGGGCGTTGGTATTTCCCCAGGAGGGCCAAGAGGTCCCCGGTTCAAGCCCCGTCCGGAACAAACGCCACATTGTCATCCGAATTGCTGTTTGCGTGGCAGGCCATCACAGAGCTGTCTTAGGGATGAGTATAAGGCGGTTCTAGTCTTTGTAAAGTCATTGGTCATCATCATATTTAATTGCCAAACAAAACTGTTCAAACACAATCATGTCAATCGATACGTGAAATGAGACGAGCAAGCAAAGTTTGTTTTACGGACTTAATATCGCCAATGTTGTAGCGATGAGTCTGCATTATAGAATGACACACATTAGCATACATGGAGCCCCATTGGTGATGCATAATAGCCCGCTGCTATCCATCTCCTCTCCCAGCTCCTGTCCTTTGTATGAAAGCTTTTAGCCCCACATGTGCATTGCTTGCAAATAGATTTTCTCTGTAAAACTGTATTTTCTTTCGGGGGGGGAAGAAAAGACTTCTGTCACTTATTCTATCCCCTTAAGCTATTTGTGTATGTGGCATATGTGTATGTTGTGTGTGTGTGTGTGTGTGTGTGTGTGTGTGTGTGTGTGTGTGTGTGTGTGTGTGTCCGCTGTGTACGTGCCTGCAGCTGTGCACACAGGGCATCTGTGTGCACGTATGTGTCTGTGGGATTGTCTATGTATGTATGTGTGTGTGGGTGTGTGGGTGCGTTTGTGCATGCCTGTGTTCTGATATGTGGCGGCCTGCATACGTGTGCATTTGTATGCGCCTGTGCGTTTGCATGTGTTTGTTCATATGTGCCAACAGTGAGGACACACACACACAAACACACACACACACACACACACTCATGCATCACCTGCTCTCGGCCAACACTGAAAGAGAGAGAGAGAGAGGAAGTGGAAACAGAGAGACAGGAAGTAGCTTCTCACCTTACCGATCGTGAACTCCCTGCAAAAAACTGTGGTTGTCAGCTGCCCTACGTCAGCCTGGTCAGAGATGAAGGAGAGCAGTGCATGAATAGATGGGACTGACCTGACCTTCTGAGGCCAACCAGGAAGTACAGATAAAGATGTGTGGTCCAACACTGTCTGGGCTGAGGTTTTCAACAAGCTCTCCCTCAGTACTTTCCCACTGCAGTTCCCTCCACCGTTTCCCCTATTATGTGCAGACAAAAGACAGAGCCAGAGAGTTTTTTTCCCTCACTAATTGTATTCTAATAAATATGGAAGGCTCTGCTCCCGGTGTAATAGACTCTATTGTTAACTCGTTTTGGACCGTAATGCCAGTGAGGAAGTTATTTATAGAATAAAGAGAATAGTGATAAGGGAACAGCGCACAGGAAGTATGAAACTCGGAACAAAACAGCTGTAACCTTTCTGCTGAATAGTATGCGTGCCACGACAATTGGAAGCGGTATTGGTGGACGAGTGGCTGTTATTCTTAGTCTTGATCTTGATCAGGGTTTGTATTTGTATTTAGATGTGGTGTTTTTGTCTGTTTTTAGGTGGAGACGGGTGGAGCCCACACAGAAGTTGTAAGCGCTGAAGAGTGCTCCCTGAGGGACAAGATGGCGGCGCGGGAGGAGGCGGAGCTTCAGTCATGACCACGGCCCCTTTTATTGCCATCGCAGGACGGGAGAAACGCCGCACAACTGGAATGCCACCAAAAACCCACACATACGCACAGGCACACACGCACTTCTGCACAGCGAGCGACAGAGAGTTACTGCAAGACCTTGAAATAACGGCCCAATTTTCCTGATCCCCAAACTGAATCTGTGGTACATGCTGATACAGACAAGGACTTTCTGACTTGCCACCGCAGCACATTTCCACCGTGCTGACATCACTGATGCCCCGGACTCGGCCTCTTGTTCAACACCAGCGGTGAGAGAGAGAGAGAGAGAGAGCGAGAGAGAGAGAGAGAGAGAGAGAGAGAGAGAGGCGGGAAAGGCGCTAGCCACGTGGAGATAAGGCCGCCGTTGCCGTGGAGATCAGCATCCCAGCAGCCATGCAATCTGATGACCTTTTCATCCGCAAGTTCCGGCGCCAGAACGTGCGTCCGCCCGTCGCCTCGGTCAACTACGATGCCAAGCGGGAGGGGGGCGTGGTGGAGTGGCCCCCCAGGAGGGAGAGCGAGGGGGGCGACGCGGAGGAGTCCCTGACCCCCAGCCGGGCGGGGCTGACGCTGCGCTCGGTGGGCCGCGGTCACATCATGCAGAGGAGCAACAGCGACGTCACCCTGGGGGACCTGGACTCGTCCGGCAAGACGGGGGGCAAGGCGGGGGTCCGGGCCGGGGGGGAGAAGGCCGGGGCCGGGGCCCAGGGGGACCTGGGGCTGCTGCTGCACCGGGAGTACGGCAGCCTCTCCTCCCTGGAGAGACAGACCCACGGCCCCCCGGGGCCGCACTCTGACGACCGTGGCCCCCTGAGTCCCAACGCCCTGCGCTTCAAAGACCCCTTCCTGCTGCTCGGCCTCCAGGGGAACCCACCCGAGCCCGACGGGTTCTTCCGCGGCCTGTCCGTCCCCGCGGTCGCCGACTCCCCCAAACCCGCCAAGCCCCCGAAGCCCGAGGGTCTGGGCAAGAAGTCCAAGCCCGGCCCGCCTCAGATCCCCCAGCCCGGGCCCTACGACAACCTGGGGGGCGGAGCCTGGGTCCGAAACTTCGCCCACTACGACGTCCAGAGCATCCTGCTGGACCTGACCGAGGCCGCCACCAACCGCGACAGCATCGGCCGCAAGAAGAACATCACCTCGGGCGCGTCGGCTGCCTCCCAGCTGCGGCCGCTGTCCCAGGTCTCCGCATCTTCGTCCCTGTCGCCGGGCGGGGCGGGGAACGGCGGTAGCAGCAGCGGCGGCGGCGGCGGCGGCGGCGCGGACGACCTGGAGCAGTCGCTGCTCCTGGACGAGGGGGACGGCAACGACAACGAGCTGCTCCTCAGCTGCCCCCACTTCCGCAACGAGATGGGCGGGGAGGAGCGGGTGGGCCTGGGGCGGGGCCAGGGGCGCGGCCAGGGCGGGCGGGGCCACTGGCTGAGCGTGAGGAGCCCCAACGACGCGGTGTCGGTGCTGGAGGAGCCTCGGGAGAGCCACGTGCAGCAGCAGGGGAAGAGCAACTACTTCATCGAGCACGCCGACCTGGGGGCCCACTACTACCGCAAGTACTTCTACATGAAAGGTAGGACTCACAGGGGGCCCTCCCTAAGGGGACCCTGTCGCACTCGTTTGAAATGTTTGGGTTTGACGCAGTGGTCTTTGGTCGACGGGTACTTGTTTTATAAATATAATGTGTATGGATTTTATTCAAAGCGCATAACCATATTATGAGTGCATACATTCTTAGTTCTTTGCGTTCTTAACGTTGTTTGTCTTTGCACTCCCATTCATAAATTGAATGAAACAAATAATTAATTCATTCATTTGACACTTTTATGTTGCACTTTTATCGGCACTCAAAGCACTTCACAGAGTGTGTGTGTGTGTGTGTGTGTGGGGGGGGGGGGGTGTTATCGCACCTCATACCAACACACACACACACACGCATGCACACGCACACACACACACACACACGCACACACACACACACTACCAATTTAGTTTTCCTTGTCCAGTAAATGTGGACCTTGTTGTGGACCTTGTTGTGAACCTTGTTGTGAACCTTGTTGTGGACCTTGTTGTGGACCTTGTTGTGGACCTTGTTGTGATTCTTGTTGTGGACCTTGTTGTGGACCTTGTTGTGAACCTTGTTGTGAACCTTGTTGTGAACCTTGTTGTGGACCTTGTTGTGAACCTTGTTGTGAACCTTGTTGTGGACCTTGTTGTGGACCTTGTTGTGAACCTTGTTGTGAATGTTCTCGCAGAACACCAGAACTTCTTCGGCATCGACGACCGCCTGGGCCCTGTGGCGATCAGCTTCCGCAGGGAGGAGCGCGAGGGCTCCAGCGGGGCCCAGTACAATTACAGAATCATCTTCCGCACAACAGAGGTACACACAGCCCCGCGGGATCCCCCTGAACCTCTCCTTCTGTGCTAAACACACCTAGAGGTGTCTGTGGGATTATATGTGCGTTAAAGGGACCCTATCCACTAGTGACATCACAAATTGTGACGCCGGTAGACACTCTTATTTTTGGCCGCTTTTCTGGCGCGATGCTGTGAAGCGCGTTGAAGTTCTGGACGAAATGGACAGGAACAACACGCAGCGGCCATTTTGATCTTCGCATCGTGCAAGATGGTGCGTCTGAAATAGATGGGACCACTATAACACTTTCGCTGGCCTCCCTGCCGTTTTCACCCGCCGCCCGGCATGTTGATCGTGACGTGCCGTATAAAAAACTAAACTCATACTAAACTCTGCTTGCAATGGGAATGGAGTCAATTGCCACTTTATTTTGCACTTTATCGGATTTTCCCGCATTTAAGGAACCTGCATAGGTGTGCTGATTACTGTGGGAAAAGGGTGTGAGTTAACTCTTTGATCCGGTCTCCCCTACCCCCCCCCCACCCACCAGTTGAAGACCCTGCGGGGGTCGATTCTGGAGGAGTCGGTGCCATCGGCCGCACGCCACACCACCCCCAGGGGCCTGTCCCCCAAGAGGCTCCTGGAGTTCATCATCCCGGAGCTCAACCTGCACTGCCTGCGGCTGGCCTCCAACTCGCCCAAGGTCCGGGACACCCTGCTGAAGCTGGACGAGCAGGGGGTGAGTGGCCCCATCCTGGGGGGTCCTGGGGGTCCTGGGGGTCCCGGGGTCTGGCTTAAGGGGAGGTGGGATGATATGTGCGTTACTCATACCAGACGGGGAACTCAGCTCTCACAGCAGGGAGTATCGGACATTGATAGGAATTAAAACAAATGATGAAACAATTATAATGAATGATAGACAAACAAAGCAAAATATAGAAAGGAAAATTAAGAAAAAAGATCGAAAAAAAGAGTCACAAAAAATACACAAGAAAAATATATCTATGTACACCATATGTGTAGTAGCATTGTGATCACAACAACGCAAACGTGACGGTGAATCTATTTTATCAAGGGCACATCTGGATTCTTATCTATAGTTTTTCCAGCAGATATTATTGAAGAAGCTCATTTTCAATCCTGGCATGTTGTGAGTGACAGCAGCAGAGCTCCGATTTAAAGCTGCAGCTTCAGTGTTCAGGAAACAAAGCAGACACTTTCTCTTACTGCGCGAGCCTGGTGATTTGTAGAATCAAATTACTACGTCAAGGACACGGACGATATTGTGCGGTTTCACCTTTTACGATGTTTGGATCGGATGTGTTTCGAGATACGCTATGAAAGTGTGTTTTGAATCGAATTTGAAAAAAAAAAAATGATGCAGGCAATATATTGCCACACGACCGAATAATCTTTCAAGGTTATTTTAGTTTCTAGACCAAATGGTATCAGATTTACAGGCGAGAAAAAAGTGTGTGTGTGTGCGTGCGTGCATGCGTCTGTCTGTGTGGTGTGTGTGTGTGTGTGTGCATGCATGTGTGTGTCTGTGTGTGGTGTGTGTGTGTGTGTACGTGCGTGCGTGCGTGCGTGACCGTGTGTGTGTGTGTTTGTGTGTGTGCGTGCGTGACATGTGTGTGACTTCGACCTGATTCAGGCTGACGATAACGTCATCTCCTCTGTCTGGTCATGAGGTAAGATAAAAGATACGATACTATAACGGACGCTGAAGGAGCCGTAAGATTAGATAAGATAACACGTCAGAGGGTCCTGTACTGCTGTCCAAATCGTCCCTCAAACCAGACAATCACATCTGGTGACTTCCATAGTCGTCTACACCAGGCACTGTATTACTATCACTATTGAACTACTTAGGAGAGGCTAGAGGCGTTGGTCCGAGGGGTCTAGGAGTTCAGAGGTCATTGTGGAGTAGCTTCTGGTCGTCAGGGCTTCTGAGCTCGAGAATGCATACAGGTAGACTGCGGACATTGGGGTTCAAACCCAGTCCATTTCAACTGGGAGACAAAGGCCCGTACCTCCAGACCAGGGTCTCCCAAACGTTTCCTGGCCCAGGACCCGCCAAATATTTGTGCAGTAACATAAGCAACGCATTCTCGTTACCATGTGGAAGAAGTGAGCTAACGCGCATTCCTCTATGTGCATCATTCCTCTGCATTCCCCATTCAAAGTCTTCCAACACACTAATGAAACACCAAAGAAACAGCCAAGGCACGTCGGCATGCGTGGAAATATTCCTGTAAACAACACACATCATATTTTGTCCCACGACCCACTTACGGCCCGCAACCCACAGTTTGAGAACCACTGACCTGACCAGCGTGTCTTAACCACGGGTCAGGGACCAGCATGGGCCAGCCCCAGGCCAGCACCAGGCCAGCACTGAGCCAGCCCCAGGCCAGCACCAGGCCAGCACTGAGCCAGCCCCAGGCCAGCACCAGGCCAGCACTGGGCCAGCCCCAGGCCAGCACCGGGCCAGCACCGGGCCAGCCCCAGGCCAGCACCGGGTGCAGTGGCTAGGCAGTCCAAACAAGCCGCGAGGGACTAACCGTGGGAGAAGAACCTGTGACGCGCATAGCTAAAAGAATTCAGTTCCACTTCTTGGTATGCGTTTGATCATTCATTCTTTCACTTCATAAACACGTATAAATACAGACTGGTACCAGTTACTGGATCTTAAATTGGCGTACGTGAGTGCGGTCAACAGAAAGCATTCGCTCCCAAGCTCACTCTCTCTCTCTGTCAGTGCCAAACATGTGAACAGGTGAATGCGATCACATATGACCGCTACTATCACCGCCTAAGCCCCAGTGGACACGCCCACCACCTAAAGAGAGAGCGCAGTGAGCAGTACAAGACCACAGAGCATATAGACTACAGGAGACTTACGTAGGTGGCTCTGACACTGGGCCTGCACCAGGTCAGCCCTGGGCCAGCACTGGGCCAGCCCCAGGCCAGTACCAGGCCAGCACCGGGCCAGCCCCAGGCCAGTACCAGGCCAGCACTGAGCCAGCCCCAGGCCAGTACCGGGCCAGCACTGGTCCAGCACTGGTCCAGCACTGGTCCAGCACTGGTCCAGCACCGTGCAGCAAAGGCTGCTGGGCCGCACTCCAGCTCTTCAAAACATGTCTATATTATAGTATTGATTGTTTAAAACTGCACTTTACATTTATCGATATGTGCCCCAAATACCCCATTGATCCATCAGACCAACACATCACCCGTCACTCACAATCGCTGCTGAACAGCGGCACCTACTTCATTTGGACACCAATGTTAATTCGGCCACTAAAGTTCTGCTTATAATCAGGTTTATTGATGCGGGTCTCAGTGGGCCCCTGAGGCTGAGGGCCAGTTTGCACGGGGCCCCGGCTTACAGCAGTCAGTGAAAGGCTGCGCTGGACCGCAGCGAGCAGCAGATCCACCCAGCTCCAACGTCCTGCTAACGTCCCGCCGTCTCCTCCACCCTCCAGCTCAACTTCCAGAGGAAGGTGGGGGTGATGTACTGCAGGGCGGGGCAGAGCTCTGAGGAGGACATGTACAACAACGAGAGCTCCGGCCCCGCCTTCGAGGAGTTCCTGGACCTGCTGGGGGAGCGCGTACGGCTCAAGGGCTGGGAGAAGTACCGCGCCCAGCTGGACAACAAGAGTGAGTTCATACCTGGCCTCTCTCTCTCTCTCTCTCTCTCTCTCTCTCTCTCTCTCTCTCGCACTCTCTCGCTCTCTCTCTCTCTCTCTCTCTCTCTCTCTCTCTCTCTCTCTCTCTCTCTGTGTGTCTCTCT
>JAOPJO010022639.1:0-16588 GCA_027123675.1 Molva macrophthalma
CATATACACATGAACCCAAACAAATGATACAAACACCTACAGTTTGGCTGGGTTAGGGTTGAGCCCAGCTCTAAAACTTTTCCCACTGTCTTAAGAGAAAGGCTGGCAAAACATAATTTGATGTGTATTAATGCAGATAATATTCAGTAATTTTGTTGATCTCCAAACCTTCAGAGGCTTTATTTTAGTATCATAACTTCAATGAAGTTATAATAAAATCATAATCGTTATGATCATAATCATAACCCCCACTTTAAATTGCGTTAAAGTGGGGTTGAGTAAAGACGTTTTACATTTATTTTGGTTGGACTATTCCTTGATATATGCTGGTTGGGAAAATGCATTCTATATTGACATGATTTGACTGATTGTTTTTCCATGTTTCTTTTTTATTGAATAATGTGCATCACTATTATGTGATTATGTTGTTTTGGTTGTGTTCCAGTTGCTAGCCACAATGTTGATCCAATACGAGCGAAGGAAAGGTGTACAATCATCTGGCGTGATGCTGAACTTCTGGTTCGTGGTTACACTATGTGCCACAATTACCTTCAGGTCTAAGGTGATCCAGACCCTTGATCAGGTAAGCATGATGTAATAACAACTAGATCAACATTACAATTTGTTTATTTCAAAGTAAGTAACATATATTATTTAATGCATTTAAGTATTATGTGTTATTATATTTTATGTTCTAAGTTGTTAGAGCTTGACCTATATTGGTCTATCACTTTTGATGTCATGGGAAAGCAAATGTCTTCAGTAAATATCAAGCAGTTTTAAGCAAATGTATTGAATACAGTAAATATACAATATAAAGTCAGTGTTTAACACTTTCATTCAACCCTTTTCCAATATAATATTGAGACATACTGCATTTGCATTAGAAAAATTACATTCTGTTGCTTCAAATGAGCTCTCCTCATTGTGCCTTCCGTTTCATCAACCAATGACCATTCAATCGTTATTTAGTTCAGCAAACAAACTAAAATATAATGTTACCCTTAAAAGTGTGAATATGCTAATTGTGATAGAATACTGGCCAAACCCAACCTAGTAGAACTGCATTTTGGCAACTTGGGCTTAAAAGACGCTCAACTTTTTGTCTCTTTCAGTGCTAAGGCAAATAAGACCAACAGACGTGTAGAATTTTTTCTTATACGATTGCGCTAATCTGACACATTATCTAACATCAACATAAACTCAACAGTAGCTGAATTCAGACCAAACATGAGGAACCAAACTAAAGAACACATGTTTACAACACTGTGTGGATGTGAATGTATTTACATATAAAATATGATTTCACAGTACCATCAAATCTTAAATGAAATTTCAGTTCAATTCAACTTAGATGTGATGTGATTGTCATTAATCATTTAAGTGTAGTTGTTGCATATAAGTGTGTGTGCCCTTGGCTTTAGGTATCCTGAATAATGTTAGACAGCTGATTTTAAATAGTTTTTTTTTACAGCAAGCGAAGTGAGCAGCAACAGTCCCCCAACCTCTTTGACAATAAATACAAAAAATTAGATATCTATTGTTATATTGTAGTTTTGCTTTTTGCATTATTAAAATCACATCAGAAAGGACTTATACAATTATACCAGTTATAAAAACTAAATTCAGCAGCAGGTCTCTCCGCCGGCTCTGATTCAGGAAGGGAAAGATATGCACTGTGAATTGACTTTTATTTCTCAAGACTTTTGAATATTTGTTTAGAAAACCTAACGATTATCAGAAGCTTGAACTTATGTATTAGGGCCAGCCCTAGTAGATAATCAACTAGGTTTTTTTTTGCCAATTGTACTAAAACAAGCCTCGGTTCTACCTTTCTAGAACCCAAGCAGTAAAGTTATTTCTCCCATGCGTACAATCAGCTGCTTGCTTATAACCACAGAAGGACCAATCCCCTTGAACCGAGTGGGTGGGTGCACTCTGGCAGTGCTGGCTTGGACCATTTTCAGCAAGGCGCTTGACTGTGTTTAGCAGGCATTGGGGCAATTTAGGATAGGGCAAAGGGGGGACATGTCCCCTCCACATTTTTAAATGATCCATTTGTACCCCCTCTTTTACCAGTATTACACTAAATTTCCATTCCACAATAGATGCATAACAAGAAGATAGCTCTTGATTTACCAAGCATGTGATTACAACAATATGGGTCCAAGAAGCAAAAATGTTGATCATGTTAAATAAGGCCTATATACAGAGTCGCAAACATTTGAGTCCATCAAGGAGGCGGGCTGATCATTTGACTGTGGCAGCGAATTAAACCGCAAATTGGTACCAAACATTTTGGAGACCGGGACACACATCTGGTGAAAACATTTGAGTTGTCGGGCTGAGCTATAGGGCCAAACATTTCAGAAAATAATAATACATAAACCCTACAATATCAATAGGTATCCACAGATACTCTGAATACAATAAAAAAATATATACATAGAGCCCATAAAGCCAGCACCACCAACACGACTCCCAATGTCGATGAAGCGTGATCTTGATGCCTCAGGGATCATGGTTTTGGGGCTAGGTATGAAGTTTATTCAGAGAAGATAAACAGCCATGCACTCCGGAGGTGGTTCATGAAGCATCTGTCGGATCCAGGTAAATCTTCAGTCTATATTGGTATGGGCGGAATGGTAAAGAAGCCATGCCTATAGGGTCTGATTTATGTCAGAACCATAAAACTTTATATGGTGTTGTCTTGACCACTATGTGTAGAAGCAGAAACTAGTCAGAACTGTTGATGGCACTACATTTTTGGTCTAATGAGGTAATAAAATAATTAATTTACATCAATACCTAATAAGAATCCTTAGAAATACAGGTATGCGAGTAAGCGTCAGAACGCTCTCAGCACACTGGGTATCACAGTGGAAAGGTAAGGAATCTAAATAGAGCCTATGGGGATGATTAATTGGCATTAATGAATTTTGAGCCCCATTGGGAATTTGGCCTGGACAGCTGGGTTTAAACCCATACTATGGTGATGAGTACCATGCATAATCCCAAATTCACAACTGTCTATCTGTCGAATAAGGGTCCATTTTCTTTAAATATATATGTAAAAGGCATATTACCTTCCTGTGTTGACTTTGATCATCATTCACATGTTTTTCTGTTTCTATTTCTGTTTTTTCTGTGCATGTTTTCTAGCCATCAACTGTGTCCATGTGGAGGAACACAACGTTTTACACATACTATGCCTTGCTGTTGGTTGCCCTGTTCCTCTCCTGTCTATCAGATCAGCCGCCACTCTTTTCTCAGACCATTAAAGATGAGGTGAGTTTCAGAATATGGCTCTTTCTGTCTTCTCGTAGGCATTCCCACTTTTGTATGTTTTCTTATATGGATGATTCTACCGAATTGGTGCAAATTGCTGCCCCCCACCAAAAACAGGTTATATTGAATTCCTCCTGAACGTCAGGGATGGTGGCTTAGCCTATTTCTTGTGTTTTTGCTGAAAACAACAACCTGGGTCAAGATTTGATGCCAATAAAGTAAATGACAGCAAGGATGGAGGTTTTAGTTGGTAGGGTTCGGTGTAGTTTGTCTCCCTTTGATGTAAATTGGGGAGTTGGGTTACAGGCCTACAGCCTCCAAGACAAGAAGGGCTTGTCTATTGTTCAAATTTTAGATGGGAAAAGACAATGTTATGGTCTTTTTGAGTCCAAAACAATAATTTGACTTATTGGTAATAAAACATACATAACAAATATTTTGTATTAACTGTAGATCTATTTTGAAAAAAACATCTTAAGCCAATTCTATAGATCCTAATGGGGAACCATGCAAAGATCCAAAAACAGTTCATCAGTGATGGGCCTACAGTGCAATTTTGTCTGGATATCTAATGAAGGAATTTTATCTCATGAACACCATCCAGATGGAATTTTACAGCTATAATCGGTTGGCCAATGTAATGGGCCTGCAGTTAGTTATTCACAGTGAGCCACAGTGAGGTGGCAATATACAGACAGCTAGAACCCAATAGGATATATCCTAGCTCTTACCAAACTATTCTACATGGAGGAAGTACCAATTATTACCTAAGTACGTATCTACATACGTGCATGCGTACGTACGTATGTATGTATGCATGCACAGTGTAATGTTGTTGATGGGAAGATTGTTTGGAAAGAGTGTGCTTACTCTAATAATTGGTTCTTCCTCCACGTACGTATGGTACGTATGTGCCAACGTCTGGAACTTACATATGGAAAAAATGGTATGGCAGTCAATGTAGTCAAATGTTAAAAGTTTTGATTTCAACCTGAATCTCCATTAAATGTTCCTGGCAGGGTTTGTCTAATTCAATTATAATTTTGCCCAAATTAAAAAATGTAATGTGTACAAGACTGTGCTATGCAGGTCAACATTAGTTAACTGGCATAAAGTAAAGCTCAAAGAGGGAGCATAAAGCAGCGGGAATAAATTAGATGACAGTGTTTGAGAGACTCTGTGTTTTCATATATATGGGTACTAGTCCGTTTCAGTCTGTTGCATCGTGTGACTTTGCCACTCGAACACAAGTGCATCCTGGAAGAGATGAAAGAACCGCTGAGAGAATTACAGATATCTGGATAAGAAGTGACGAGGTCATAACATCTACCCACCTAAAAAATGTGACACTCTGAGATATGTAGTTAAATACACTTATGTCTTAATATGGCAATTTAATGTTTTTCTTGATTCTTTTTTCGTCATAGGAAATATTATAACAAAGGGTTAAGCAATAAATACATTTGAATAAGAAGCCATATTTCAACGCAAATTGTTTGTTCACTATCAAAACAGTGGAGTCATCTCCCAAATGTTGTGATAACGGAATGGGAAAAATGTCAGCTCACAATTTCAACCTATTCTGTAGAATCACCCATTTAAAGTATACTCAGCATAGTCATTTGTTGGTAATTTTCCTATTCTTTTCCATCCTTTTTGAATTGCTTTGCTATGCTCTTTTGCAAAAAAATGTAAAGACCTGACTTACAAATTATTGATTACCCAGAATCCCTGTCCTGAGGCTGGCTCTTCCTTTCTCTCTAAAATAAGCTTCTGGTGGATCACAAGGTAAGACAAAACCTAGTATCTTTATAACATTGTGTCACCAAGATGCAAATTTCAGGAGGGTAAGTTGATACATTTAGAAAATTTGTTCCCATCCTCACATGAACGCACGCACACGTCTGTATATGTGTATGTATGATTTATCTTTTGTTTATGTATATTTTGATTATTTTATCCAAATTGTCATAAAATACAATGCCTCCACTTTATATATACCTTTTCTGTTTTTCTTTTTTAATGCCTGCATTCTACCATTCACTGATTCTTGCCAGGCTTATGGCAACAGGTTACAAACGTCCTTTGGAGGAGAAGGACCTGTGGTCGTTGAACCCAGAAGACTGCTCCCAGATAGTGGTCCCTCACCTTGAACGATGTTGGCATGCAGAATGCCAAAAGGCCAACAGGTCAGGAGATGCATCTAGGACAAATAGCTAAAATATCTGTAATGCTAATATCTTTAATGTGTAAGATTCATTACATGCAATATTGAGGAGATGAACAATTTGCCAGAATTTTGAGCTAGTAGATTTTTTATAAGGAAGGTGTGAGCAAATGTGGTTCGTGGTCCAAGTGAACTATTGTTACATTTTTTAAAGATTAGGATCTAATTCAACTACAAGAACGAACCACAATACAGAGCATTGCATGCATCTTGCTCATACTAATAATGCACGTACTAGCTAAAACAAAGTGGGCATGGCCATAATCATGGGGATAATGCCTCCCTCTCCTTCTTAGATCTTAGTGTTCGAATTCAAGCTGAAACAGGGGGTTCACTTACACTAACCGTTTCATGGGGAAATTAGGTGTGTAACCAGCACACATAGATTGTCATGGATTGTGATTGTTAAACATATACGGTTACCAAAACCAAGTTTGCTGAAAAAGTTTGACATAGTAAACAATCCTTACTCATGTCACCTTTCATCAAGCACCCAAAACAAATTATGTTTTTCTTTCCTAGTACTTTTTCCTTTTTCCTCAAACCCTTGCAGGAATCAATGCCATGGTCTGCATTGCAAACAGGCCAGGGAGAACTCTAGAAGATACTGGCTTGTTGAACGCTTGGGTCCAAGGGTTCTCTGTGGGTTGTTGGTCTACTGCTCCTCTTGGACTGAAACAGCTGCTTGGAGTCTGATATGAGTTTGAGTGCTGGTGCTCTTTTGTCAGAAAGTGGCTCTTGAATGTTGCCAAAAAGAGGATCTTGTAGAAAACTGACCTTCCATGAAATCCACAAGATCACAGACGGGTGCCCTTTTTTGATATATCTCTTTAGATTGCTATATGCTCAATTTCTCTCAACGTTTCAGGGGTTTGGAAAGGACTAGCTTTGAATTTGAGGACAAGTTGAGTTCTTACATGAGTTCGTCCATGTATACTGTGGCAGACAACCGGGAGAGGTGAGTGGAGTGATAATTGAGGGGAGATATCTTGGAGCCTTCTTGATTCCCCCCCTGAGCCTGCTTCAACGAGGCAAACCTGTGGATCGTTAAGCCACCAGGGCTTGGGGATGAAAGAGGGAGCAGGCTGCCCAAAGTTTGCCACGCACCAGGAGGAAATACTGTGTGATAACAGAGAGCTGCCTGGGAGAGAAGCGTTAGAAGTGACCCTGAGATAGGGCTGGGTGTTTGTTTTCGATAAAATTGATTTATTAATATTTTACTTGGCTATGGTTTGTGAAATGGCTGAAACGCAAAAAATAAATCAAATTTATAAAAGTTATTGACTATGCACTTATTTTGCCTTTATAGAGCAAGTGAACCCGCTTTCAGCTGGGGTTCAAACTATTTAAAATGTTTTTTTGGGCAGAGAGTTCTGGGAAGGAGGGGCCATGTACGACCCAAGGCAGCTTTGATACTTTTTTAGTAACGCCGTTGTGTATGAGCTTTATAATGAGCGACGTTGTTAACGAAATGCGCCACACACCGTGGTGTTATACTGAGACCCTGAACCCTTGCTCATCCAGAACGAGCTCCACACATTCACACACCATGTGGTGTATACTAGAAGTGTCCGAGCTTAACCCTCTCTCGGATGCAGCTTTCAACCACTGCCCATGTAGCGCTTCACGTCCACACACCTCGCCTCCGGTGTCCCTTGGTCGTGACGTCGAAGACCGTTGAAAAGGCTGTTAGCTGCGCTCGAAGCACAGTGGAACTTTCACGTAGTGATTTGGGGAGACTGGCAAAAACATAGGAATTTACTCCTGTTTTTGCTAAATTAAGGTCTTATTTCAGTAACAGTGATAAAATAGCATAGATTACTATGTTGACGAACATATAAGACATATTACCACATTTATGGGGAAAACAACCAACTTATTCCAGCACCTGCAACAGACATGCAGTGGAATGGCAGGTGTGTGTAGCACCAGCAAGCTCAAGCCACAAAGCGCCTGCAAAAAGTAGGTTACCTTAGCAGAAGCATTTGCAACAGTGTCATTCCTTATTACCCTGGTGGCTGGCGATCACTGATGCGGTGACATATTGCATCGCAAAAGATATGATCCCCATTTATACAGTACAAAATAGGGGTTCATTAAGATGCTGCAAGCAATGGAACATATATTTCGGTCTTTTTAGTTTGTTTAGAGAAAGAATTTAGAGAATCTAGGTTTAAATTGAAAATTGTTGATTAGATTGAAAAATAAATGTAGATATTATTTTTAGGCCAAATCCCCCAGCCATACCCTGAGAGTGACCTGGACCATCGGACTACAATTTCTTTCACTACCATTTAATCATGTTCACTGTTTGGTATTGCCTCTTGTGCCATCATTTTGTGCTGAGATGTTTTTGAGAACTAAAATGAAGCCAATCAAGAGCCATATTTTCATTGCAACATTGTTTTTATTTAATTTTTTCTTAGGCCAGAGGAAAATACCACGTACTCCACTCAACGTGTCTCTCATGTTGAGGGAAAGGAAGGCCGGCAAGCAGATGAGTCTGAGATTCTTCTCGTCAAAAATCCTCTGAAAATGGGCAAGCCATCCCTTTTCTGGGCATTGTGCCTGACCTTCGGCCCCTACTTCCTCATCTCCTCTCTCTACAAAATGATCCAAGATGTTCTCATGTTTGTTGGACCTGAGATACTCAGGTAAGACACTCGTCATGTTGTCAATTCTGATGTTCTTTGGCACTTTGTTATGTGGTGTCTGGCTAGTGTTTTTTTGTATACATATGTGTATATATGTTTCAAGCGTCACGTTAATTGTCATTACACAGTAACAAGTTATTGTGAATTTAATGCTTGGTTTTCATGCTCTCCTAAACACTGCAATCCTACATCAAAATGTGAAACAAAAAAATACTTTTATTTATATAGAGATAAATAAGAAGAATTTAGAATGCAAATAGGGTAACTAAGACAGAATAACAACAGTTTGGTTTGCTTTGCAATCAGACTAATAATGGAAAGAATACATTTTAAGTATTTCTGATAATACTTAACCCTGAGGGTACGTTAATGACCCATTAATAAACATTAGTCATTTCAGTAACAAGCATAATTATATAGCATTAGCAAAGGGCCACTGATTTCCCAAAACCATTAGATTCCGATTCACAAGGTCCGGATTCGATTTAATTTTTCGATTCGATTCAATATCGATTCGGTTAGGGATATTTCAGTTGCAATACCAATTTTGCTTGGCTATGGAATAGATTATCATATAACTAATGCTGTAAATTGTACAAGGAACCCTCTAACGTGGTGCATTATTAAAAATACATTATGCTTACATTATATCTTATATGTATCTGTACAGAAGTCAAGTAAGTACTGTAACAAGGAATGTAATGAAAGGACATGACAACATCTGAACAGATCTGAGCAGCACCCTGGGATAGAGAGGGAACCTTGAATAGGTTAACAAATCCCATATATGAACCATGTATACATATCTTCAGTGTATTATAAACAACTTTACATTTGAACCAGGCAGCCAGTGTAAATAAATAAGGTAAGAGCTGCTTGTGAGGCTAAATTGAGTGTGCGCGCGAAACAGCCAATGTGCAACAGTGCCATCAATTCCATAGCAGGGACCATATTCGCAGCATTGTCCGTGCTCGTGCGAGTGAACGCTGATAGGCTGTCACGACAAAGCATCAAGCAAAATTTGCGGGAAAGTTCAAATATTTCAACTCGAGCAAAGTGTTCGCACAGGAAAAGGCACATAAAAAGATCGATCATGGGATTTTATTAATTGATATCAGAAAATTCAAATGAAGATCGATTTTAATCAGAAAATCGATAATTTGAACCCAGCCCTAATTAGCATAGGAGTTAGGGTTAGTGAGTTAGGGTTAGTCTTAACCAAATTAAATGATATATATTAACACCTATACATTAACACCTTAGTAAACATGAACCCAATTTGTAAATATGAACAAAAGACCATTTGTTTACTGTTCATTTACAGTTAGTTAATGCATATTACTGAATTAACTTATGTTGATTAATGTACCCCTATTGTGAATTGTAACCATATTTTTTTTTATATAATATTTTTGTATATAATAATCAATTAGTAGTATAACCATACTGGTTGATCATTTAGTTAAGCAAACCAGCAAAACAGCCCGTACTCATGAAATCCACACTGCGCACATGCTGTTTAAGAGTAAGCACTGTATATTACCAGAACTATAAACAGCATACAAAAAAGAAAAGAAAAGAGAGCTAAAATGCATTAAAAAAACATTTCTATGGTGAACTTATTGAAGACAAAGAATACGACCCCAGATTTCTGTTTGCCACTGTTGCCCATCTTCTGCAACCCGACAGCTGGGCAGAACATAAACCGCCAACTCAATGGCAGATTTTTAAACTGCAACAACTGCTCAATGATGGAGCAACACTTGGCCCTGATGCCAAATATTTATATGCCTCTCCTCTGCTGGCCTTATCAACTGGCCATGTCTCATCACTCATCTCAAAGATAAAAGCCAATTCATGTCACCTGGATCCATTTCCCCCTTCATTGGTCAAAACATCATCTCATGTAGCGCAGCAATAGGAGAAATAGGGTTAAAAATAAAATCAAGGTGTTTTTCAAACTGATACTTTTATCGATTTAAACCTCGATATCTTCAGTTTTTCTTTAAACAAACTAAAAATAACAAAATATATTGTCCATCTTTTGCAGCCTCCTCATAAACCCCTTTTTCTACTGTATAAATGAGGACCCTATCTTTTGATTTAATATCGCATCTGTGATCGCCTGGCACCGGGGCCCTTTCTTGTCATGAGGAAAATTCTGCTTCCACGGTTACTTGCTTCTTTGCAGGCACTTTGTGGCTTGAGCTGCTATCTGCAATTCTTGGGGCTACACACACATGCCATTTCACCGCATGTCTCTGTCGCAGGTTCTGGAATAAGTTGGTTGTGTTTCCCATAAACGTGGTAATATATCTTATATGGTCGTCAACATAGTAATCTATTCCATTTTATCACTGTTACTGAAAGAAGACCTTAATTTAGCGTAAACAAGAATAAAATCCTATTTTTTTGCCAGTTCACCCAAAACACTACATGAACGTTCCACTCCGTTTCCAACGCAGAAAAACTGTCTTTTCGTGAGGCCGAAATGCTGGTCGTATACTCGACCAGCCCGACCAGTTCGACGTCACGACCAAGGGACACCAGATGCGAGGTGTGTGTGGAAGTGTAGCGCTCTGTCTGGGCAGCAGTTGAATGCGGCGTCCGAGAGAGTGTTAAGCCTATTAGACACTTATAGTATAACGCCACGCTGTGAGTGGATGTGCTCTGTCTGAGCAGCGACTTATTTTGATGTCCTCATCCGAGGAAGGGTTAAGCTTCTCGTTATAACGCCATGGTGTGTCTGATTTCATATACAACGTCACTCATAATGACGGTCATACACAACGACGTTACTAAAAAAGTATCACAAAGTTGACGTGGATCGTGACACGCCCCCTCCTTCCAGAACTCTCCGCACAAAACACATTTTTAAACAGTTCTGAAAAAAAAAAAGTATAGAACCTTTTATAAATCGCAATTTTTCGGTTCAGACATTTCACAAACCATTGGAAAGTAAATATGCTATGTTTGTACATGCATTCTAGGGACATGTTAGGTGTTCGCAGGCAGCCGTAGTTTATTAATTAGGAAAATGTATGTTCAAATACAATTGTTTCAAAAAACTCACCTTTAAGTAAGCTGCAAAAAATAAGCAGCCTTTAACTTACTCCAACAGTAAATGTTATGTTATTTTATATCATATATATTTAAGCAACAAAAGTAAATTAAAAAAGATTCAATATTTCAAACAAAATTCTGTAGTCATGAGAGGACAAGTGTAGTGACCTAATGAAACTCCTGATCGGTTTAATCTATTCAAATTCTGATATATTTGGTAAAGTGGACATTTAGTCACTCCATACATATTAAACTGAAATGTTACATTTTATGGAATAAAGATTGATGATCACTGATGTAAAAAATCACTGATTTATTTTCTCTTCAATGTCAAAACTTTTGTTGCAATATTCTTGCCATCAGAGAAAGAAAACACATTGGTGATCACGCAGATTAACCTTCATTAAAAAATAAATGTACCATGTTTTTTTGGGAGCATGGGAATTCCAAACAAATCTGTATTTTAGTATACATATTTGATATAGATATAGTGAGCCATATGTAAGGTAAATGTTTAACCCTCACTTGCAAAAAGTTATGTAGTCACCCATATATTGTCATTAGTTTGACTTGTAAAACCTCCTTTAAAGTATCAATATTTAATGGTATGATTCAATACAATTGACCATCTCATTTTCCCACGCAGGTTACTTATTCACTTTGTCAACAATGCTGAAGCTCCCGCCTGGCAGGGCTACTTTTACACTGCACTACTCTTAATGTGCACCTCCTTGCAGACACTCATCTTACAGAAGTACTTCCACGTCTGTTTTGTCACAGGCATGCGTCTGCGCACAGCAGTCATTGGAGCAGTCTACAGAAAGGTACAAGCAACGGAAAGCAAAACAAATGACAAAATGACAAACCGCAGACCGCACAGGCTCCCTTCAAAGACATGCAACAACCCTTAGTGCGTATGGCCTATTATCTATATGTACATTTTAAATGATGGATGATATGTACTGGTTAACACAGCCATTCCTCCATTGCTGAACTGTATAGACCAGATTGTATCTATCTATTGGCGGCAGCTGTCAATATGCTTACCCTGGTGGAGGAGACACGGGATTCACTGCATGATAATATGACAATCCTAACCCTAAAACAAGTAACATTTATTTTTGAATTCTCTATCAGTGTTTTCTAACATGAATTGCATTACAATCTCATTGTAAATCATGGGTAACCCATACAGTTCTCAACTTGCATTGCTCCCTGATGAGTAGGGGAATCCTTCTATCCCCATTGGTTGATCTAGTTCCCTGTCAATTCGTACCATAATACGTACTTTGAGTACTTAGAATGACACGCATAATTTCTAAGTGTGTACAATCAAGATCTGCTTGGTTAGAAGTGAGATCAGTAACCACAATGTTTATTATGTAACTACAGTTTTATTTTGCCTAACTACAAAAAGTTATTACGCATTAAACAATCGTCTACAAATGAAATGCATGCAAAATATCTTAACAGATATACAAACTTTATGCCGTAGATTTGACTCCATAACATCAAATTTTTCCCTTAATTTACATTCAGGCTTTGGTAATCAGCAACACAGCACGGCGTACCTCCACCGTAGGTGAAATAGTCAACCTAATGTCCGTGGATGCCCAGCGCTTCATGGACCTCATCACTTACATCAACATGATCTGGTCTGCTCCACTGCAGGTCGTTCTGGCCCTTTACTTCCTCTGGCAGGTACGGATGCCTGATCACATTACCGCATTATAACTTAGTACGAGTTTGACACTTATTCATTATGACGGTATCTCAAATGGGTGTACACGTCCACCGAGGTGTACTGTGACGGAGTGCAGGGGTCCTCTCGGGTCACGTTTCAGAGAATGTGGATTAATAATAATTCCATCTAAAAAGATAATCAAATAAAGAATTGAAAATGTCAAGAAATTAATCTAAACGGGCACATTAAGAGACCAATCGTCTGAAATAAAATATTGTGTATATTGTATGGGCCTGCTTTTTTACATGCTTTTTTATTTTTACAACAAAATGTTATCTTTAAATTCAGCTGAAAAGTGACATTTTGCTGATCAATGCAGTCTACTCTCCTAAAGGAAATGTGTTCCTCATCAACTCGACTGTCGACCAGCGACAGCCAATAGGAGAATAGATGTGTTGGTCAGCTGTTCTCTCCCCCGGTAAACGATTTAGTTTCCTCGTTGGGCATTAAAAGATGGCTGACCGATTTAGTTTTGACGTAACGTATATCGCTGTCTTATGCATTCACTGAGTTTACTGAGACTGAGACTTTTTAGAATGTTTGGGGGCAGAGCACGAAGCTGCTTTATTTCATGTATTAATACAAATCAGAATTAATAAATAACTTATTGATGGTTTTCCAAGTTAGCATAGCACCTGCTCCATTAACAATATCTTGCAGAGAATGTCTAGGTATGATGCCTCTTGTAAATGCTTCTTGCCAAGTCTATCGTTATCTTTTATGTGTCATACTACACTAAAGGTAAAATATATTTAAACACGTTCACTTTTTTACCTAGTTTGTACTTTCTCCTTTAGAACACGAAATCGATTGCAAATATTTTCTACATGCATGTAAATGCTTCATGATAAACCTTTTTTATTGTAATACTTAATGACATGTAATACTACACCACGTGTTACAGCCACAGTGTGGCGCACTGCCATCTAGCCAATAGGGTGGCTAGGTCAAACCAAGCTCATTGCGATAAGCCTGGACCTTCAGGATCAACCGAGCTAATTCAAATGTTGATTTCAATCTGAATCTCCGTGAAATGTTCCTGGCAGGTTTGGCAAAATATTGAAATAGAATTTTCTACATCAAGAAATGTGTAATATGAAGACATTTTTTTGTGGATACAAGACCGTAACGGCAGCCAACATTAGCTAACTGGTGTAAAGTAGACAAAACAATTGAGCAAAAAGTAGCGACAGTAACTTTGATGACGGTGTTTAAGCGAGTGATTTTTATGGGTACTTGCCTACTATTGTCTGTTTCAGTTTCATTTTCTGTACAAACAGTTGGGACCTCGTCATTTGTTTAAACTAATTATATATTTTAGAAAATATTTAAAATATTTTAGAAAATAAAAATTCAACTTAAATAAAAGAGAAAGATATTCGGATTGAAATCGAAACATTCTAATTTTAGCTCAATTGACTCCCATACAACGTTTTCTGTTTCTTAGGTCATGAGGTGGGCGTGGCTTAGCCACTCTATGTAAATGCTTAGGCAAGTCTTATTTTAGGGTCACCTCTTCGACCTCAATCGATCCATGATTAATGTCATCATTGCTCATAGGATAGTACACTACATTAGAAGTTACACTGCAGAAGACTGTATTTGGTTGATATACTGTTTATAAAGTTTACCATTTCATTGACAGTTTGGCTTTCCTACCAGTCACTTCACATCTATGAAAATAATGATATAATCACCAAGTAATCAGGTTTCAACCACATGCAGGCAACATGTTCACTAAACGTGGTTGATTGTTCAATTTACAATGGAGGATGTCCATTACTAGAAATATTACAAGATATACATTTTCAGTACTGTTTCCCATGAAGAGATTTAATATGAGCAATTTTCTATCTCCTCCCTGTTAACCAAGTCACAACACAATTTAACCCCACATAAATTGCTGAGCGATATCTTTATTTACGTTAGCCGTTGTATTTAGAAAAAGTTGAATGTGCTGCTTTTTTATTACTGAGGTGCTTTCAGTGCCTTTAGTTAAATTACCTTTTAGTAAAATGTGTGCTGCATAGGCGTGAATAGAACCTTTACAAGTGAAATAGAAAGGTTTTACTCTCTAGCCAACTTCAGTAGACTGCTACGAACGCTTAAAATAACTTCTGCCGGATTTTGGCACCATAACGGACAACACAGTGGTGTTTATAGGTTCCTCATGGTACGCCATGGTACAAATTGGACTGGTCAAACAACACAAAGGATGCTGCAGGCTGTTCTTGTGGAGTTCAAGAACCTTTAACTTAACACATTCACAACAGCCTAGTGTACAGCTCTATGGTGGCCATTGCTCTTGTTTGCTATGTGTTGTGCTGGAGGGTGGCATCAGCAGACATAAACTAAACCCTAACCCTAACTAAACAAGCTGTGAGGAAGGCCATCTGTTGTCAGAAGGGCGTTCCATTATGGACGTTGTGTTAGAAAAAAGATTAAAAAATGTTAAAAAAATTATTGGAAAGTTCAATAAAAAGATTTATACACCTCTAAATGTTATGTACTTATATATATTTTACATACCTGAGGCAACTTAATCAAATTTGGTGTTGCATTGGGATGCAAGCCACTCATTATTCTCTTAATTGTTGGTTATTTTCTGATGTTGGTCATTAGTGTGGTTGCAAAGCAAGCCACACTATTATCATCTTTCTTTTTATTAGTGTGGTTGCAAAGCAAGCCACACTATTGTTATCATGTGTCTTATTAGGTATTCAGAGTATCTGTGGATACCTATTGTTATTCTAGGGATTCTTATTATTAGGTATTCCCAGTGTATCTGTGGATACCTGTTGTTATTCTAGGGTTAGGGTATTATTATTCCGGATTGGTAACACCTATATCTCCGTGGTGCACTGGTCAAACGTTTTCAAATTTGGGTAAGCCGGTAAGCAGGTCTCCAAAAGGTTTGGTGCCGAAATTCCCATAGGGGGCGCTATAACTTCCGGTTTCAGTTAAACACTCGTCATGTCCGCCCTAATTGATAAAAAATTCTGAAACTTGGTGTACATGCCTTATTCTGCATGCTGAACATTTTTGTCATCGGGACTCATAATGACCCCGTAATGTCAGGATAGATTTTGCTGTACATGTACTGTACAGCTGTACATTTTTTAAAAACTTAAAAAATGTTCTTCTTCAGAACCATATCTCTAAATGAAAAACAGTTTTGATATTCATGATCTATGGACTTGCCTGATTATGATTCCGGGAATTAGTATTGATTGTGTAAAAAATGGACAAGTTATGACAAATTCCATATATGCTAATTTGCAATCGTTATTCTATCGACCACAAGTCCGCTTCAGAACGAAGCAGAACCTTGCCATGCTCGTAGAGGCCACCCTCCTGAACCCGTGTGTAAAATTGTGTCGATAGCTCAAAAAAATAGGTCACAGCGCCAATTTGAAAATTTAGAAAAAATGCTAAGCTAACCGCTAATGCTCCCTTTACATCACAAGTCCGCGTCAGAAGGAGGCAGGAACTTGAAACTTGTCAGGAACATAGAGGAACCCTCCCTTAACATGTGTACATAGTGTGTGTGTGTGTGTGTGTGTGTGTGTGTGTGTGTGTGTGTGTGTGTGTGTGTGTGTGTGTGTGTGTGTG
>JAOPJO010022650.1:0-16557 GCA_027123675.1 Molva macrophthalma
TTGGTGATCGCTGAGCACCGCCCGCAGTTACCAGTGAGAGGAACTAGAATTGGTACGAATATATTGAAAGATATTCATGGTATTATACAATTTTTTTGGGGTCATTGATTAATGCCTATGAAATATATATCAACTATTGTTGGCTTGAATGGTTAATACCATAATATGGGTATTATACATATGTCTAATGGTAAATGAATTGTATGAGGTAACTTTTAAGCTTAAAATACTAGGGGAAGGTGCGGTTTTCAGAGGGCAGTTTAATTTAGAATACTAGCTTTGGGAGCTAGTGGTGGGAGTTAAAATCTCCTCTCTCTGAGCCGCTGACATTGTGCTAGTTTAGGGCGTAGCCCGGCCCGAAAGAAAATGTTCTGCGCTAGGGAGGAATTTAGCCCCCGGCCTCCGGCTTACAAGGCCGGCGCTCTGATGTTGAGCTACTAGGGCAGTTTCATTCAAGGGTTTTATTTTCAGTAATTCCTGCGAGGGGGAATAGAACCAGGAATAATGAGAAATACAGGATGGATGCCACTTGTCCAATAATGATGAAGGGGTGTTCCACTGGTACTCCGCCAATTCATGTTAAAACTAACATGTCAGCAACGAGCACTCAGAATAGTATCTGAGTGAGGGGGCGAAATGTCAGTGCTCGTTGCTTGGAGGTGTGTAGGAAGGGGACTACTATAAGAACGAGAATCGAGGATAGAAGTGCGAGAACCCCTCCTAGTTTATTAGGGATGGATCGTAAGATGGCGTAGGCGAATAGGAAATATCATTCAGGTTTGACGTGAGGGGGGGTGACGATAGGATTAGCAGGGGTAAAATTATCTGGGTCCCCGAGCAGATTAGGGGAAAATAGGGCGAGGGTGGTTAGGCCAAGAAGTATTACGGCGAATCCTAGGAGGTCTTTGTAAGTAAAGTAGGGGTGAAAGGGAATTTTGTCTGCATTTGAATTAATCCCGGTAGGGTTATTTGAGCCTGTTTCATGGAGAAAAAGAAGGTGAAGTATTGTAAAGGCAGCAACAATAAAGGGGAATAAGAAATGAAATGCAAAAAATCGGGTCAGGGTGGCGTTGTCAACTGAGAAGCCGCCCCAGATTCATTGAACTAGGGTGTCCCCCACATAGGGGACGGTAGATATTAAATTTGTAATTACGGTTGCCCCTCAGAAAGATATTTGTCCTCAGGGAAGCACGTAGCCTACGAAAGAGGTTATCATTACTAGAAGGAAGAGGATGACCCCAATATTTCATGTCTCTACATAAAGGTAGGAGCCGTAGTAGAGTCCTCGGGCAATATGTATATAAAGGCAAATAAAGAAGAAAGAGGCACCGTTGGCGTGTATATTGCGGATTAGTCACCCATAATTTACATCACGACAAATGTGCACAACGGATGAGAAGGCTGTTTCGATGTCTGAGGTGTAGTGTATGGCTAAAAACAGTCCTGTTAGAATTTGAGTAATTAAGCAGAGGCCGAGGAGAGAGCCAAAGTTTCATCATACTGAAATATTGGAGGGAGCTGGGAGATCTACTAGTGCGTCATTAGCAATTTTTAGGATTGGGTGGGTTTTTCGGAGGCTGGTCATTAAGGTTCTTATAGTTGAATACAACGGTGGTTTTTCAAGTCATTAGTCCTGGTTAAATTCCGGGTAAGAATTATGGCATATATCATATTGATTCTTTTAGTCGGGATAGTTCTTGGTGTAATTTCAGTAGCTTCAAACCCTTCGCCGTACTTTGCTGCCCTGGGGCTTGTCTTGGTGGCAGGTGTGGGGTGCGGTATTTTAATGGGGCATGGTGGGTCCTTTTTATCTCTTGTGCTTTTTCTAATTTATCTGGGGGGCATGCTTGTCGTGTTTGCTTATTGTGCAGCTCTAGCTGCGGAGCCTTATCCTGAGGCGTGAGGTGAGTGGTCTGTTTTAGGGTCTGTCTGCGGGTACATTTTATTAGTGCTTGGGGCAGTTTCTTGATTCTGGGGCGGGTGGTACGAGGGGGTGTGAGTTCCGGTTGATGAGTTAATTGAGTTTTCTGTGGTAACTGCGGACTCGGGCGGGGTCGCTCTTATATATTCGTTAGGCGGAGGCCT
This sequence comes from Molva macrophthalma, assembly GCA_027123675.1. Classification (NCBI taxonomy): domain Eukaryota; kingdom Metazoa; phylum Chordata; class Actinopteri; order Gadiformes; family Lotidae; genus Molva; species Molva macrophthalma. The sequence goes on from JAOPJO010022650.1 coordinate 2,086, forward strand.
TCTTGTAGTGAGTGCTTGGGTTCTTTTATTAACACTCCTTGTAGTACTTGAATTAACTCGGGGCTTAACCCGGGGGGCGTTGCGCGCTGTTAGGTGGTGGAAATTAGGGTAATTAAGATGAGGGTTATTAAGAAAAGGGTTAAATAAGTCTTAATTAAGCCCTGCTGCATGTTGCTTGTTGTGGAGGCCAAGGGGGTGGTGGTGTTGGCAATTGCTTTTGGTCCTGTCTTCTCTAATCATGTTTGATCAACTATTTGGCTAGCAATTTTTTGGCCCAGGAGGAGGCTAAGTTTGGGGCTTTGGCGGTGGATAATTGCTGGCACGAATCCTAAGGAGGCTGAGAAGTGGTGAGGGGTGCGTAGGGGTGTAATTTTTAGTTGTTTACTTGTTAGAGTCGCTAATTCCAGGGCAATTAAGAGGCCAATAATTGACAGAGCTAAAGCTGCTAGTTTTAGCTCTGCAGGTATCGTTAATACAGGGGTTTTGGAGGGGTTAATGTTTAGCATAACTAGCAGGCCTCCGAAGATACTCCCCCATGCCAGGCGTTTTAAAGGGTTAATTACTGCCGGGTTGTTTTCGTTAATGGGGGAAAGGGCCAAGAAGCGGGGTGTCCCCATTGTGACAAAGAAAATTACCCGGAGGCTGTAGATGGCAGTAAAGGAGGTGGCGATAAGTGTTAGGGCGAGGGCTCAGGCGTTTACATGGGATGTGTTGAGGGCTTCAATGATTGCATCTTTGGAGAAAAAGCCTGCCAGGAAGGGGGTTCCTGTTAGGGCTAGGCTCCCCACTGCAAGGCAAGAGGAGGTAAGGGGGGTCAAATGGTGAAGTCCGCCCATCTTTCGGATGTCCTGTTCGTCATTTAGGCTATGAATAACTGAGCCCGAGCATAAGAATAGTATTGCTTTGAAGAAGGCGTGAGTGCAGATGTGCAGAAAGGCTAGTTGTGGTTGATTCAATCCGATGGTTACTATCATTAAGCCGAGCTGGCTGGAAGTTGAAAAGGCGACAATTTTCTTAATGTCGTTCTGGGTTAAGGCACAAGTGGCAGTAAATATCGTAGTAAGGGCCCCAAGGCAGAGACAGAGGGACAGGGCAGTTTGGTTATTTTCTATAAGGGGGCTGAGTCGAATAAGAAGAAAAATCCCTGCAACGACTATTGTGCTAGAATGAAGTAGGGCAGAGACTGGTGTTGGACCCTCTATTGCTGCTGGAAGTCAGGGGTGGAGTCCAAATTGTGCGGATTTGCCAGTAGCAGCCAAGATTAGTCCGAGAAGTGGTAAAGTTAAGTCTAAGTTTTTGCTTAAAATGAATATTTGTTGAATGTCTCAGCTATTGACGTTGGTGGCTAGTCAGGTCATGCCTAAAATTAGTCCGATATCGCCGACTCGGTTATATAAGACTGCTTGGAGGGCAGCAGTATTCGCGTCTGTCCGTCCGTGTCATCAGCCGATTAGTAGGAAAGATATGATGCCTACGCCCTCTCAGCCAATAAATAATTGGAAGAGGTTATTAGCAGAGACTAAAATTAGTATAGCTACAAGGAATGTTAGAAGGTATTTGAAGAACCGGTTGATAAGGGGGTCAGAATGTATATATCATGTGGCGAATTCGAGGATGGATCAGGTCACATACAGGGCGATAGGGATAAAAATAATGGAGTAGTGGTCAAATTTAAAGCTGAGTGTGATGTCTAGGGTGGTTGTTACCATTCAGGTTCATGAGGAGGTTACAGTTTCTATGCCTGAGCTAAGGAAGAGGGAGAGAGGGACCAGGCTAATCAAGAAAGCGGCTTTAACAGCTGTTTTTACATGGGATGAGGCTCAGTCATTGTTTAAGGGCAGAGATGTAAGGGCAACCAGAAGGGGGTAGAGGAGGATGGCGAATATTAACAAAAGGCTTGAAGTATATATTAAAGTTGTGGGGTGCATAGCTGCTACTTGGAGTTGCACCAAGAGTTTTTGGTTCCTAAGACCAACGGATGAGCTATTATCCTTTAGGAGCTCGAGGGAGCCTTGGGGTCTAACCAAGGAGGTGATAGTTAGCAGTCTTCATTGCCGTCGGGCCTCTCTCGGTGGATTAGGGGGTTTTAACCTCTATTTTTAGAATCACAATCTAATGTCTTAATTAAACTAAATCTACAGGCAAATCATCCTCAGAGTAGCGCGGGTTTGAGGATAATCAGCAGGAGCGGGATTAGGTGGAGGGCCATGAGCAAGTGTTCTCGTGTGTGGGAGGGTGGAAGGGCAAGTATATGCTGAGGTAGGGGGCCCCGTTGGCTCATCAAAAATATGTAGAGAGAATATGCGGCTGTAATTAAGGTCCCAGCCCCGGTGAGAACTAATGTTCATGCAGATCAGTTAAATAAGGAGGTAAGGATCATTAGTTCTCCTATCAGATTGGGGAGGGGGGGAAGGGCGAGGTTTGCTAAGCTGGTAATAAATCACCAAGTTGTTATAAGGGGGAGGGCAATTTGGAGGCCTCGAGCTAGGAGTATTGTTCGGCTGTGGGTCCGCTCATAATTGGTGTTGGCGAGGCAGAAGAGGGTGGAGGATGCTAGGCCATGTGCAATTATTAGGGTTAGGGCCCCTGTGAACCCTCACGGGGTTTGAATTAGAATGCCTCCTGCTACAAGCCCCATATGGCTCACAGAGGAGTAGGCAATTAGGGATTTCAGGTCTGTTTGGCGTAAACAGATCGAGCCTGTCATGATTACCCCCCATAGGGCCAGTACAATAAATGGGTATACTATTTCTTTGGAGAGGGGGTCTAATACTACTATGAGGCGTATCATTCCGTATCCCCCAAGCTTTAGTAGGACTGCAGCAAGTACTATAGACCCTGCGACGGGGGCTTCTACATGGGCTTTTGGAAGTCAAAGATGTATGCCATAAAGGGGCATTTTAACTAGGAAAGCAATTATGCATGCAGCTCATCAAATTTTACTGCCGAAAGGCACCATTAAGAGGGGCTTAGCATAGGTAATAACAAGCAGGGAGAGGGTTCCTGTGTTATTTTGTAGTATGAGGAGTGCAATTAGAAGGGGAAGAGATCCTGCGAGGGTATAGAATAGGAAGTATGTCCCTGCGTTGAGTCGTTCTGTCTGGTTGCCTCAGCGGGTGATGACTAGGAGGGTTGGAATTAGGGTTGCTTCAAATATAACGTAAAATATAATTATTTCGGTAGCACTAAATGCTAGGATAAGAAAAAGTTGAAGTGTGGCAAGAAGGGTAATATACATACGTTGGCGGGCTATCGGTTCTGGCGAGAGATGGTTTTGGCTTGCCAAAATCATCAGTGGGAGAAGCCAGCATGAGAGGACAAGCAGGGGGGTTGAGAGGGGGTCTGTGGCGATATATAAGTTAAGGGTGGTTCATCCGGTGTCAGTGGTGTTATTGAGTCAAGTGAGGCTGGTCAGGGCAATTAACATGCTTTGGGCCAGGGCGGTAGGCCAGAGTCATTTGCTTGAGGTTAGTCATGCTGTTGGGAGGAGAAAGAGGGTAGGGATAAGGATTTTTAGCATTGTAGGAGATTTAGGCTTTGTAGGTGGTCTGTTCCGTGCGTTCGGGCTGTGGCTACGAGTAGGGCTAGTCCGGCGCTTGCCTCACAAGCGGAGAAAGCTAGTAAGAGTATTGGGGCGGTAGAGCAGCTGGTGGCATCTAGTTGAAGGGACCAAAGGGATAGTGTGATGAATAAGGCAAGTATTATAGCTTCCAAGCATAGAAGGGCGGAGAGGAGATGTGTTCGGTGAAATGCTAAGCCTATTAGGCCTAATAGAAAGGCGGAGGAAATTGTGAAGTGAGTAGGGGTCATTAGGCAATTGTGGATTTTAACCACAAACTCTTGAGCCGAAATCAAGTATTTTATTTATACTAACCGCCTATTCAGCTCATTCTAGGCCCCCTTGAAGTCACTCATAGATCAGGCCGAGTGTTAGGAGGGCTAGTACGGAGGTGGCCCATATGAGTGTTAGGGTGGGGTTATTTAGTTGGTCCCCTCAGGGGAGGGGGAGGAGAAGTGCAATTTCTAGGTCAAAAAGAAGAAACAAGATAGCGATTAGAAAGAATCGGAGGGAAAATGGAAGGCGGGCACTTCCCAGGGGGTCAAATCCACACTCATATGGTGATAGTTTTTCGTAATCAGGGCTTAACTGAGGCAGTCAGAAGGAGACTAGGATAAGGAGCAGGGATAATGCTGAGGCAATAAGGATAACTGTTGAAATTAAGTTCATTATCTTTCCTTGGATTTTGACCAAGACCGCGTGGTTGGAAGCCACTTATACTGATTGATACTAGAAAGATTATGAGCCTCATCAATAGATTGAGATATACAGGAAGAGTCAGACAACATCTACGAAGTGTCAGTACCATGCGGCTGCTTCAAAGCCGAAGTGGTGCTCGGATGTAAAGTGGTAACGAATTTGTCGGAGTAGACATACAGCTAGGAATGTGGATCCAATAATTACGTGAAGGCCATGGAAGCCGGTGGCAACAAAGAAAGTTGAGCCATAAACACCATCGGCGATGGTAAAAGGTGCTTCATAGTACTCTATTGCTTGAAGGAAGGTAAAGTAAAAACCTAGGAGAATTGTGAGGGTGAGGGAGTGAATAGCTTGTTTTCGTTCCCCCTCTATGATGCTGTGGTGGGCCCAGGTGACTGTTACCCCGGAGGCTAAGAGGACAGCGGTATTTAAGAGGGGAACTTCAAATGGGTCTAGGGTGGTAATGCCTGTCGGGGGCCAGCACCCACCCAGTTCTGGGGTGGGTGCTAGACTTGCGTGATAAAAGGCTCAGAAAAAGCCTAGGAAAAAGAAAACTTCTGATGTAATAAATAAGATTATGCCGTATCGAAGGCCTTTCTGAACGGGGGGTGTGTGGTGGCCTTGAAAGGTGCCCTCCCGAATGATATCTCGTCATCATTGATATATTGTCAATAAAAGGAGGATGGTTCCTAAAGTTATTAGAATTGTTGAGTGGAAGTGGAATCATACGGCGAGGCCAGATGTTATTAAAAGTGCAGCTACTGCCCCTGTTAGGGGCCAAGGGCTGGGGTCTACTATGTGGTATGCGTGGGCTTGGTGGGTCATTAAACGTTTTCTTGTAAATAAAGGCTTAGGAGAAGAATAAACACATAGGCCTGGATTATTGCCACAGCTACTTCGAGTAGGGTAAGTATCAAAAGGAGAATAGCTGTGAGAATTGCAACTGTCGGTATTATGGGCAGGAGGACGAAGGCTGCGGAGGAGATAAGGTGAATTAGGAGGTGGCCAGCTGTTAAGTTGGCTGTAAGTCGAACGCCTAGGGCGAGGGGGCGGATAAATAGACTAATTGTTTCGATAATAATTAACACAGGGATAAGGGGCGTAGGGGTTCCCTCTGGGAGAAAATGTCCTAATGCATGTGTTGGCTGATTTCGCAGCCCAATAATAACAGTTGCTAATCAGAGGGGGATAGCAAGGCCCATGTTAAGAGATAGCTGTGTGGTGGGTGTGAAAGTATAGGGTATTAGGCCGAGCATATTGAGGGTAAGTAAGAAGATTATTAGTGAGGCGAGTATAGGGGCTCACTTGTGTCCGCCCACATTTAGGGGGAGGAACAATTGATTGGTAAAACGAGCAATGAATCATCCCTGGAGGGTCAACACACGGTTGTTTAACCAGCGGGAAGAGGGGGCAGGGAAAAGCACTCACGGCAGGCTTAGGGCAATCAGAATTAAGGGTGTCCCCAGATATGTAGGGCTTGAGAATTGATCAAAGAGGCTTAGTGTCATGGTCAGTTTCAGGGGGTGGTTTTAGGGGCTGTTATGCTTTGGGGGGAGGGCTCGTTGGGGAAAGTGTGTGCTATTACTTTAGGGGGAAGAATTGTTAAGAAAATTAATCATGTAAACATGAAAATTATGAATCAGGGGGCGGGGTTTAATTGGGGCATGTCATTAAGGGTGGTTGGGAGCCACCAACTTCCAGCTTAAAAGGCTGGCGCTTGGCCCGAGTTTAGCTTCTTAGTGAGGCGTCTTCAAGTATTAAAGATGATCAGGATTCAAAGTGTTCTAGAGGTACTGCTTCAACTACGATAGGTATAAAGCTATGGTTTGCACCACAAATCTCTGAGCATTGTCCGTAGAAAACCCCGGGGCGGGAAGTGATAAAGGCTGTTTGGTTTAGACGTCCGGGTACTGCGTCTATTTTAATACCGAGGGCTGGGACTGCCCAAGAGTGAAGGACGTCCTCAGCTGAAATTAAAACTCGGATGGGGGATTCAACTGGGACAACTATGCGGTGGTCGGCTTCTAGCAGGCGGAATTGGCCGGGCGCTAAGTCTTGTGTTGGGATTATATAAGAGTCAAAGCCGAGGTCTTCATAGTCGGTGTACTCGTAGCTTCAGTATCATTGGTGACCCATCGCTTTAATAGTAAGATGGGGGTCATTGATTTCGTCTATAAGGTAAAGGATTCGTAGGGAGGGGAGTGCAATTAGGATGAGGATAACAGCGGGAAGCACTGTTCAGATAATTTCAATTTCTTGGGAGTCTAAAATGTATTTGTTTGTTAATTTAGTGGAGACTATCGCAACAATAATATAAAGTACAAAGGTGCTAATTAAAAATACGATTATTAGGGCGTGGTCATGAAAATGTAGTAACTCTTCTATTACGGGTGATGCCGCGTCTTGGAATCCTAGTTGTGAGGGGTGTGCCATACTAGCTCTCGCTAGGGCCACGCGGGGTTTCAACCCGCAATTCTGCCTTGACAAGGCAGTGTGATATTTCACCAGTAGTCCATGAAGAAAGTGACAGAGTGGTCATGTGATTGGCTTGAAACCAGTAAATGGGGGTTCGATTCCCTCCTTTCTCGGGTTAATAGGCCTGGATTTGAACGAAGGCGGGTTCTTCAAATGTATGGTGAGGGGGAGGACACCCGTGCAGCCACTCGACGTTGGTTATAGTTATTTCTACTGCTATTACTTCTCGTTTGGCAGCGAAAGCTTCTCATAGGATAAATAGGAATATGATTACGGCCATTAGTGAAATAAGGGAACCGATAGAGGAAACTGTGTTTCATAACGTGTAGGCATCGGGGTAGTCTGAATACCGGCGTGGCATTCCTGCAAGGCCTAGGAAGTGTTGGGGGAAGAATGTAAGATTTACGCCTACAAATATTACCCCGAAGTGGATTTTAGTTCAAGTGTCATGAAGTGTATAGCCTGTAAATAAGGGGAATCAGTGCACGAAGGCTGCTATAATAGCAAAGACAGCCCCCATAGATAAGACGTAGTGGAAGTGGGCTACTACGTAGTATGTGTCATGAAGGACAATATCCAGTGAGGAGTTGGCCAGGACAATGCCTGTTAATCCCCCCACTGTAAATAGGAAAATAAACCCCAGGGCCCAGAGAAGGGGTGTTTCTCATTTAATTGAGCCCCCGTGAAGGGTTGCCAATCAGCTAAAAACTTTTACACCGGTTGGGATGGCAATAATTATAGTTGCGGATGTAAAGTAGGCTCGGGTGTCAACGTCCATCCCCACTGTAAATATGTGGTGGGCCCATACGATGAAGCCAAGTAGGCCGATGGCCATCATGGCCCAGACTATTCCTATATACCCAAAGGGTTCTTTTTTCCCGGAGTAGTACGCTACGATGTGGGAAATTATCCCGAACCCTGGAAGAATAAGAATATATACTTCGGGGTGGCCGAAGAATCAGAATAAGTGTTGGTACAGAATGGGGTCCCCCCCTCCGGCAGGGTCAAAGAATGAGGTATTAAGATTTCGGTCAGTTAGGAGCATTGTGATGCCGGCTGCTAGGACGGGGAGCGAGAGGAGGAGGAGGACAGCTGTAATTAGGACAGCTCAGACAAATAAAGGTGTTTGGTACTGTGAAATCGCTGGAGGTTTCATATTAATGATAGTAGTAATAAAATTAATTGCCCCCAGAATTGAGGAAATTCCTGCTAGATGTAGGGAGAAGATGGTTAGGTCCACAGAAGCTCCGGCATGGGCAAGATTGCCTGCTAAGGGCGGATACACAGTTCAGCCTGTCCCGGCCCCCGCTTCTACCCCAGAGGATGCTAGAAGAAGTAAGAAGGACGGCGGGAGAAGCCAGAAGCTTATATTATTCATACGAGGGAAGGCCATATCAGGGGCGCCGATCATTAGGGGAATTAATCAGTTTCCGAAGCCTCCAATTATTAGTGGTATTACTATAAAGAAAATTATTACGAAAGCGTGTGCCGTAACGATCACATTATAAATTTGATCGTCACCAAGGAGTGCGCCGGGTTGACTTAGCTCTGCTCGAATGAGAAGGCTTAGGGCTGTTCCGACTATGCCGGCTCAGGCACCAAATACGAGATAAAGGGTGCCAATGTCTTTGTGATTGGTCGAGAAAAATCAGCGGGTGATTGCCACAGGTAGGATGGCTGAGTAAGCGGTGGGTTGTAGCCCCACATACAGAGGTTTAAGCCCTCTTCTTGCCAAGTTCTGGGGTGTTACACGTCAGATTGCAAATCTGAAGAAGCAGACGACAGTTTGCCGGGACTTTCCCCCGCTTCCCCGCGTTTCAGCGGGGGAAAGTAGATGGATGCTCGCTGGTTTGAGTGCTTAGCTGTTAACTAAGAGTTTAAAGGATCGAGGCCTTTCCATCTAGGAAAGGCCTTAGCTTAATTAAAGTATCTGTTTTGCATACAGAAGATGTGGGATAGTGTCCTGCAGATCTTATCAGGGGCTGGAGGATTTTCACCTCCACTGAGGGCTTTGAAGGCCCCGGGTCTAATTTATCCTAAGCCCCTAAAGGTATAGCAGGGCCAGGGTTGCGGGGGCCAGCGGGAGGATCATAGCAGAGATAGTTGTGGAAATCGCAAGGGGTAAGGTAGAAGCTGTTGTTTGTAGTCGTCACGGGGTGGTTGCGTTGAGGTTATTCGGCGAAATGGTAAGTGTTATAGCGTAAGACATTCGGAGGTAAAAATATAGGCTAAGTAGCGCGCTTAAGGCAGCGATTGAGGCGGTTAGGGGAATATCTTGTTTTGTTAGTTCCTGGAGAATTATTCATTTGGGCATAAACCCGGAGAGAGGCGGGAGACCTCCTAAAGAGAGAAGTACGAGAGGTGTAATTGCCGTAAGTGCGGGGGTTTTGGCCCAGGAGGCAGCTAATATATTTAAGGTTGTTGCTGAGTTGATTTTAAAGATTATAAATGTCGAGAAAGTCATGGGGATATAAATTACTAATGCAAGGAGTGCTAGTTGTTGATTAAATTGTATGACTAATATTATTCAGCCAAGGTGGGCAATTGATGAGTAGGCTAGAATTTTACGGAGCTGGGTCTGATTTAATCCGCCTCACCCGCCAATTAGTATAGAGGTAATACCTAGTAAGGTTATTAAGTCAGAGTTTACGGGCATAATTTGGCATATTAGGATGAAGGGGGCAAGTTTTTGTCAGGTGGAGAGGATTAGGCCTGTTGTTAGGTCAAGTCCTTGAAGGACTTCGGGGAGTCAAAAGTGTATTGGGGCGAGTCCTATCTTTAGGGCTAAGGCTATGGTGAGTATAGCGGCGGGGAAAGTATGGAGATTAAAATGGATATCTCACTGACCTGTAATTCAGGCATTTGTGGTGCTAGCAAACAGAATTAGGGCAGCTGCAGCTGCTTGTGTGATGAAGTATTTTGTTGTAGCCTCTACTGCACGGGGGTGGTGGTGTTGGGCTATGAGGGGGATGATGGCCAGGGTACTAATTTCTAGACCTATTCAGGCTAAAAGTCAGTGGGAGCTTGCAAAGGTGAGGGTGGTGCCCAGGCCTAGACTTAATAAGAGGAGAGAGAGGACAAAGGGGTTCATTAGTAAAGGAAGGAATTTAACCAACATGTTCGGGGTATGGGCCCAAGAGCTTATTTTAGCTGACTTTACTAGAAAGTGGTGTAGTGGAAGCACTAGGAGTTTTGATCTCCTGAGGATGGGTTCAAGTCCCCTTTTTCTAAGGAGTTGAAGGGATTTTAACCCTTATAGTTCACTCTATCAAAGTGGTCCTTTAATTCAGGCACAACTCCGTTAAGCATGTGGTGGGAGTCCAGCGCATGCGGTTGAGAGGGAGAGGTGTCAGATAACTAGTGCCAGAGTTAGGGGTAAGAAATTTTTTCATACCAGGTGTATAAGCTGGTCGTAACGAAATCGCGGGTAGGATGCTCGGGCCCACAGGAAAATTATTGATAGAAGGGCCGCTTTAGTTATAAGGGTTAAGGAGGTGAATTCGGGTATTGCGGGGAAATATGAGGAGCCTAGGAATAAGATGGCTGATAGGGTATTTATGAGAAGGATGTTAGCGTATTCTGCTAAGAAAAAGAGTGCAAAGGGCCCTCCGGCGTATTCTACATTAAATCCTGAGACTAGTTCAGATTCCCCCTCCGTTAAATCAAAGGGGGCCCGGTTTGTTTCTGCTAGTGTCGAGATGTATCATATGGCGGCCAGTGGTCAGGCTGGGAGGGCGAGCCATGTTGCTTCTTGTGTTGTACTAAATGTCTGCAATGTAAACCCGCCTGAGAGAATAATGACACTTAGTAGAATTAACCCTAAACTGACCTCATAAGAAATAGTTTGGGCGACAGCACGGAGGGCGCCTACTAGGGCATACTTTGAATTGGAGGCCCACCCGGACCCTAAGATTGAGTAGACAGCAAGGCTTGAGAGGGCAAGTACAAATAGAATGCTTAGGTTTAAGTCAGCTACTGGGAAGGGCATGGGTATGGGGGCTCAGAGGGTAAGGGCGAGGGTAAGGGCGAGTACGGGGGCAAGAATAAATAGAAGTGGGGAGGATGTTGAAGGTCGAATGGGCTCTTTAATAAATAATTTTACGCCGTCAGCAATCGGTTGGAGAAGCCCGAAAGGGCCTACAATATTTGGTCCCTTTCGTAGTTGTATGTAGCCTAAAACTTTACGCTCAATTAGGGTTAAGAAGGCGACTGCTAGGAGGATGGGGACTATGTAAATGAGTGGGTTGAGGACATAACTAACCACAATGTTGGTCATAATTAGAGAGAGGATTTGAACCTCTGTAGAAAGGGCTTAGGCCTTTTGCACTACCCGGGCTCTGCCACTCTAACACGCCCATTCTTTTTGGGGTCTTTTTAAACCCCCTTGTCCGCTTTATTAGGTTTCAGCAGTTAGGGGAGGGGCGTACTTTAGGCATAGGCCCCCTTTTTCCGGTCCTTTCGTACTGGAAAAGAGCTTGTCATAGATAGAAACTGACCTGGATTACTCCGGTCTGAACTCAGATCACGTAGGACTTTAATCGTTGAACAAACGAACCCTTAATAGCGGCTGCACCATTAGGATGTCCTGATCCAACATCGAGGTCGTAAACCCCCTCGTCGATATGGGCTCTGGGAGAGGATTGCGCTGTTATCCCTGGGGTAACTCGGTCCGTTGATCGGTTATACCGGATCAGAAAAGTCAGAATTTCTGTTACTTGGAGTAGAGGCTCTGAGTGTTAGGGATATATCCCCGGTCCACATGGGGGTTGTGTTTTACCCCGCGGTCGCCCCAACCAAAGACACTTCGGTAACCATCACTAAGTTTTTACTGTTGGGCCAGGATATTAAACGTGAGTTACTTTAGGTCTAAAGCTCCACAGGGTCTTCTCGTCTTATGTAATTATCCCCGCCTCTGCACGGGGAGGTCAATTTCATTGACTGGAGAGGGGAGACAGCTAAGCCCTCGTGATGCCATTCATACAGGTCTTCATTTAAAAGACAAGTGATTACGCTACCTTCGCACGGTTAAAATACCGCGGCCGTTAAACTTATAGTCACAGGGCAGGCGGGACCTCTTATATTTTCTGGGGGCAAGAGGCGATGTTTTTGGTAAACAGGCGAGGCTTGTGTTTGCCGAGTTCCTTCCTTCTCTTTTAGTCTTTCCTTTGGGGCACACCTGTGTGGGGTTAACGATTTAAAATAAGTGTTTTTCTTGTCAAAATGACTTATTTCCCTCTGGGCTTGGGGTCGGGTAATAGTCGGTGGGAGGTCCGTTCCGACTTACACATGTGCTGGGAGAAGAATTAAATTCTTCTTATTACTCATTTTAGCATAATTGTTCTTATGGGGGCATAAGATAGCCTGGTAGAGGGCAGGGAGGGAGATGTGGTATCAGTATATGAGGATGATGTCTAATTTGAGCTTTAACGCTTTCTGGCAAGATGGCTGCTTTTAGGCCCACTTAATTTGAAATCCTTGGTTAATATGATCTTGGGTCACCTGTTAAAGTTGTTTCTTTTATCAAAAGGGCTGTACCCCTTTTGATTAACTCCTTTAGTTTCCTTAATCAATTCTAGCGTAGGCATAGGTGACGGGGGGGAAGAACTTAAAGGGCTGAACTCCTATTCATTTCCCAGGCAACCAGCTATCACTGTGCTCGGTAGGTTTATCACCTCTACTCAAAGCTCTCCCCACTCTTTTGCCACAGAGACGGGTTTGCCCTACATAGGCTGTCTTGGAGTAGCTCGCTCAGTTTCGGGGTTACAAACTAAAGGGCTCTTTGCTTGTAGTTTACTTGCTAAATCATGATGCAAAAGGTACGAGGGGTGAGCTCTGCTATTTAGTGCTTGAATGGTTTATTTCATTTCTTTTTCAGCGTTCCCTTGCGGTACTTTATCTGTTGCTCTTTTTTCCTTTTCTGTCGCCCGTACTTAGGGGGTAAAATGGTTTATTTAAGTGTATTATAATTTTTTAGTTTCATAATAGTAAAATTTGACTGTTGAGGCTAGCTGTTAGGCGTCAGGGCAGTCTGATTTGCACGGACGACTTCTCGGTGTAAGGGAGATGCTTTACTAACTTGGCTATGCTCTGGTTCATCCAAGCGCACCTTCCGGTACGCTTACCATGTTACGACTTGCCTCCCCTTATTTTATAAAACATTTTAGGTAATACTTTGGGTTTATTTGGGGAGAGTGACGGGCGGTGTGTGCGCGCTTCAGGGCCGTTTTCAGTAGGGCGCTCTATTCCCTACTTACTGCTAAATCCTCCTTCAGATAATTTTTTCAAATTACCATCCGTATTCTCTGGCGTAGAGAATGTAGCCCATTTCTTCCCATCCCATTCGCTACACCTCGACCTGACGTTTTTGGCTTTGCCATTTATGCTTACTATTTTCCCTTCACAGGGTAAGCTGGCGACGGTGGTATATAGGCGGGTTAAACAAAGGATGGTGAGGTTTAACGGGGGTTATCAGTTCTAGAACAGGCTCCTCTAGGGGGGTCTAAAGCACCGCCAAGTCCTTTGGGTTTTAAGCTGGTGCTCGTAGTCCCCAGGCGGATGATTCGGGTATAAAACCATCAATGTTAACGACCATGCATAGTGGGGTATCTAATCCCAGTTTGTTTTATGGCTTTCGTGGAATCAGGGGCTAAGTAGGGCCACTTTCGTGATTGTGCTTCGTGGCCTCGAGTGCGTATAACTGCTTTGAGGTTGTTCGGCCCTATTTCTTTTATCTTCTTAACCACGCTTTACGCCGTTTTTCATCAATTTGGGCCTCTCGTATAACCGCGGTGGCTGGCACGAGTTTTACCGGCCCTCTTATCCTTAACTAAGTCAAGTTTTCACTTATGGCTTAAATTTTATCACTGCTGAATACCCTTAGGGGTGTGGCTGAGCAAGGCGTTATGGGCTATGGGTTATTTGATGTGCCTGATGCCTGCTCCTTAATTCCGGGTGGGACATTAAGGGCATTCTCACGGGGGTGCGGAGACTTGCATGTGTAAATAGGGATAGAATTGATAGTAAAGTCAGGACCAAACCTTTGTGCTCTCGGGACTTTCTAGGGCCCATCCTAATATCTTCAGTATTAAACTTTAATTAAGCTACGATAGCAAATTTTAATAATTTGAAATAGTGTATAATAATAAATTATACACATTTTGGGCAATGTGACCAGTTCTCGAGGTTTTTCTGTTTCCGGGGGGTTTACAGGAGTTATAACGATCTCAGGGGAATTGGGGGGTAGGGGGGATTTACGCGTAAAAAACAGAGGGGGGTATCTTAGTGGTCTTCAAAAGAATATTATTGTATTATGCTCTTGATATATGTTATGTAAGTCTTAAGTAATGACTTTTTATCATTCATACATTTCTTTACGCCTGAGGAATGTTCAACCTTGGAGTAACTACCGTGTGCACTCTGCAATGCAAAGTGAAAGGAAAAAAAAAAAAGAAACCCCTTGCCCCTTAGAGAGAACGCCCGGCATGCTGGGAAATTTGGTAATATGAACTCGAACATTAAGAGATGGACAAAAGAGCAATTTTTGAGCTTTAATGTTAATATGGACCTGAAGCTAGGCATTAATGCCAGGAATAATACACGGAGCGGTGAATTTTTAAATAATGCCCTTGACCTTCATTGGACTGTTTACAACAATAGACACGCTTGGTGATCGCTGAGCACCGCCCGCAGTTACCAGTGAGAGGAACTAGAATTGGTACGAATATATTGAAAGATATTCA
>JAOPJO010022742.1:4004-28761 GCA_027123675.1 Molva macrophthalma
TTAGCTTCATTTAGCTGTAGAGGGGTTCGTTTCTGAATAACGTTAGCTTCATTTAGCTGTAGAGGGGTTCGTTTCTGAATAACGTTAGCTTCATTTAGCTGTAGAGGGGTTCGTTTCTGCTTCAGATTGTAAATACATTCCTATTTATTCTGTCAGCGTTTGAAATTAATTCTGTATTTTTAACTACATAACTGTAAGAAGATATCACAAAGAGTCTAGGCTACTTGAGTCTAAACTGTTAAACCTAACGCTATTCCTTAACGTTACTGCTTACATCCTCGACCACTTTAATGATCAATGTATTATATTACGATTGTCTATTCAATCTAAAGGATTAATAATTGAAATATAATTCCTTGATAAACTAACGTTACCTGGTCCCATTCTGTGGTGAAACATAGCAACACCTTCTTTATGTTATAATATATGGATATTTATGAGCGGACCTCTGGTACTTATCTTTTATTTGCATTTATTTAGAAGGCTTGAAATGAGTGTTACTCATCCAGATGGCAAGGAAGGTAAGCCCAACCCAGACCTCTCTGGCGCAAGGTTCTGTCAGCCTGTCAGTAGTGTAAGTTACAGACACATGAGTCCTTGAAGAATGCATGTAAATACTGAGATATTGTGTGGTAAAAAGCTTTCTGTGCAGGCTAACAAAAACAGGCAAGCAAATAAGCATCCTTCACCCTGGCCTGAGGTGTGATCAAGCTTTTGTAATGGACAACACAATGGAAAGCTTCAGTTTTAATAATTGCATTAGTTTAATTTTACGTTTATGTTGACTACCTAATTCCTCCATTTTGATCGTCTAGTAATACATATGTGGTCATTATATACAATATCAGTCTATAATGCTGTGTGTAGCATGATTGTCTCTCTAAATGTTTGCTATAGCAGTGAAGTAATGATCAGTCATAGTGTTTTTTTAATTGTTTTACTATAACATGTTTTTCCTTCAGGCTGGATACAAATGTGAATCAGAAGCTCGGAAGAAGGAACTCACCAGTGCACACAAATACGTGTTTCAGGTTCTGGCCGACAGGCTTTTCCTGGAAGTGAAGGCAGTGGAAGATTTGGTTTTAGAATCATCATCGGTAAGTTAGTCTAGTTTGTTAATGAGTTAACGAACAGCTGTAGAAACAAAGAGGTGAGAGTAATTATGTTTCTAAGACTCTCTTTGGAGCTTTGAAGTCACACAGTATTATATGGTGGTATTGGCCCTGGAAGATGGAATGACAAATGATTGACATATGAATTAACATGCCAACACCTCCGACGATTAGTTGTGAGGTGTGTAGGAGACGATTTGTTACCTTGAAAATAATACTTATTTTCTTACCAAACAGCTGGCCCCATTTGATGATTTCTTTGCCCACGGAGGATGCAAAACCATTTCCTTTGTGTATCAGGATTCTGAAGCACCTGGGATAGGTAGACCTGTCATATTGCGTGAAAAGCAACATCTGTTTTTCATTACTTATAACTGTTATATAACAGCATTTGGCAATAATATATAATATAATAATATCATATAATAATAATATAATATGAAATTGAATATGTACAAAACAGTGTTTTAGTATGTTTAATCTGTCACCAATAAACACAAGTATTGGGTTCCTTTCAGAATGTGGCTGTTCTTTTCCTGGAACTGCCAAAGGAACAAAAATAAAGAGACTGATTTTGTCTACTTTTCCTGGGGAGCAAGGATTGTGCTGTGTTTTTTTGCGAAGTAATGTCAATGCCCCAATAAACCCCGAAAACATAGATAAGGTAAATGGTATTTCTTTATATGTTTGTATGTTATTTAAGTGTATTCCCTAGTAACAGTTGCTAGAGGGAAATGTAAATGAATAAGATATAAGATTCTTGTTGTCTTATAGGAAATCTTCTACTCAATGTTTGACTGTACTGCTGGCATTCCACAAGGAATTCTCCCCAAAATTCTTGCTCCCTTAATGAATGCAACAGAAGACTGGGGTGTCATAAATCAGTCCAAACATGGAGAAAACTTCAAGGACACATTAAGCCATTACATTAGCTTCCTAGATGGTGAGCCCATTCTCTTGGAAAAGGCCTGTTTCTTTGGTCACCTTTTGATTGGCTGTTCAGTTCATGTTTTTGAATCATTTTGTACTGGTCCCAGACGCTCAGGTAAGCATGGAGGGCACCGTCCATCTCAGCACAGCCGCAGACCTCTCCGGGTTGGGGTCCCATGCAGACATGAAGGCTGCAGCAGCAGTCCCTGACACGGTGCACCAGCTAGAAGAAGTGCTAATGCAGTGGTACAAGCCGATCAAACAGGTACACGGCACCCCTCCGGTGTAGCTCTGTGATGATTGCGTAGCGTGTGTACACATACCCTCTCCCAAAGCTGAAATGAATTGAATCAAACGAAGTACATCTTTGTGTGTACTGAACGACAACACCTTTCATTGACCACTAGGTTCTGACAGAAAGTGGGCAGATAAGAAGAAATGTTGATTCCTCAGGGCCAGGGTCAGAGCTGCAATACTGGAGAAAAATGTCTGTAAAGTTAAACTCCATCATCGAGCAAATCCAAAGCCCAGAGTGCAAGGCAGTGATTACTGTGCTTATTATGAGCCGCTCCAAAACTTTGAAGGTACAGATACTCCAGCCCTTCACTTCTCCACTGGATTACATTCACCGTGAACACATGTGATCAAGCCACATGTTATTCGTTCTATTTTTAAGCCTAGCATCATTGACCCAGCTCTGTCCCCCAGCAGATGTGGAGGGAGCTAGATGCTAGGATTACATATTGTGCCAATGAGGCAAAAGAAAATGTGAAGTTCCTTAATACGCTAGAGAAAGTCTGCCAATCTCCTCACAATGCTGACCTGGTGTGTATTATGAGAATATTTACTGAATTAACAAGGTTTAGTGTACGGTGACTTTAATCAAGTAAAACCACTGCCAAGATATATTTTGAATCAATGGGTTTTGTTGCAAAATATCAGGAACTTATACTTGTACATTTGTTTAACCACAGCTCAGCATGAAGAAAAACATTAAAAACCTTATAGACGCCATTCGAATGATTCACAGTGTGTCACCATACTACACCTCTGAAAGCATGGCCTCACTCTTCAACAAAGTAATCATTATTTTCCCTTTGGAATCATTTCAAATACTTCCTATGAGAAAGTGAGTAACCGATACACTTCACAGGTGGCAAATCAAATGGTGACAACCTGCAGAGCATATATGACTAACAATGGCACCTGCCTGCTGTGGGATCAGGATGCTGACGTAGTCATCCAGAAAATAAAGGTGAGGGCCCCCCCTATTGGGCTGAAATAATATAACAAGGATTAGTTGAGGATAATGTGAAGGTATTATAGTTCTTGGCTTGTCTTTGTGTAGGACTGTATCAGCTTATATGATGAGTACCGGTCCTGCTTCCAAAAAGCCAAGAAACAAATGGAACAGCCTGGAGAAAAGCCTCTGGAGGTTTCAGAACTGTACATCTTCAGCATCTTCAAAATGTTCTGCGAGCGACTAGAAAAGGTGTGCACCATCATGTTTACCATGCTCTTCCACTTTAAAACGGGTCTGACCAAGGATATTGGACCAAAGGTGCACTCAGATCAGTCTTTTGTTTGTGTTTAGATCTCCCAAATAATGATGATGGCGAAGACCAACTCTGTGCTTGGTCAATCCACGATTGAGGGCATTGACACACTGGCTAGAGAGTTCCAGAATATATATAAGAATGTGAAAAAGAAGAAGTATAACATATTATCCCTAAGCGACAAAGAATTTGAACCAGACTTTGTGGATTTTATGGCTCAAACTGCCAGCAAGGAGGTTTGTGTTTGTAATTCCTTTAAATATGCTGTAGGCCTGCATGGTCTGACGTGCTGTCACCCCTTTATCTTAGATGTACACATCCTCTGTTTAAGCACAATTAGTCTTGGATACTTAATAATGTCTCTATTGCTTATGTTGCCTACAGAACCAGCTGAAAATATTCATGAATGGCTGCTTTTTGAAAATCTATTCATCTCAGCAAGCTCTCTGCCTCTTACAAAGGTTAGTAAACACCAATGGTCTCTTAAAAGTGTCTATTTGGCCAATGCCTGGAAAATGACCCATTTCAATTGTATTTGACAGTAGGCCATATGTATTTCCTTCCTGTAGGTTTCAGATGCTTGCCATGCCATGTCTACAGACTGACATCACAAACACAGTTTGTCTGATTCTCCAGCACTATGTCTCAGAACTGGAATCTGTCAATAAGGTACAATATATGACACAGATTAAACAATACATGGCAGACTGCACATTGGTCATTTAGTAGAGTTCAATGTATTGACAATAAGTTCTATACTGCATACAGCTCTACCAGGCAGACAAAGATGACCCTCCTCTGGCCAGGAACATGCCCCCGGTGGCTGGAAGGCTTGGCTGGGTCAAACAGCTGTATAGAAGAATAGAGGAGCCCATATTCTACATCAATGTCAGCATGTCAATTCTTGTCCTCAATTTGCACCTTCTTCACACAAATCCCAAGTCACAATATCAGAAACCAACGAACTTCTTCTTATTTTCTTTCAACAGAAAACTTCTGATATTCTAATGAGTCCTAAGGGCAAGGAGGTTGTCAAGATGTACAACAAGACTGCAGCGGTGTTGGTGCAGTACGAGCTCCTTTACCATCGAGCCTGGATGAGGCAGGACTTCCAGCTGGAACATGGTTGGTAGCCGGGCTTCATGGAAATGTTGTTGACGCTAGGAAGACATCAGTAAGACCTATTGAAACTTGTTCTTCCAACTCCCTTTTTGGTAACAGCCTTACACACAACATTGCTGGTTCGCCATCCAATGACAGGGAAGCTGCTGGTCAACTTTGATCCGAAAATAGTGGAGAACATTCGAGAAGCTAAATGCATGTTGAAGATGGGTCTCGAGGTTCCAAAGCATGCTTCACGCCTGGTCACGTCAGAAAGCACAATTAATGCCCATCGCCTGCACCTCCAGGTGAATGATGCCATGGTATTCTATTGAAGGTACAATTGTTCATTTGGTGATATTTATAAATTCAGCATTTGTTTTCTTACAGATCCTTTTGGCAGACTACGAATCCACCTGTCAGAAAATACCTGCTGTCTTCCACAACTTGATGGCAGCAAAGATAAGAAATGTAAGCAAGGGCAAACTGAAGCTATGTCGTAAGGATATCAGTGGAAATGCAAAGTTATCATATATAAATCCGATATTTAAATCCTGCACTTTTGCTCATTGTAAATAATGTCAAGTGTAATCATGAGTATTGGTGCTGTCCCCTCGCTGAGACCTGAACTCTCTGTAAAACACTTGACAAGGTGGAGTCCGTTCTACGCAATGGCTTGGTGCTGCTTACCTGGTCCTCTTTTCTCCTGGACAAGTTCTTCCAAAACGTTGAAGCGGCCCTGTCTGATCTCAATCGTTTTCTAAAGAAGGTAATAATTCAAAACAAAGTAATATCAAAGAGTTAGCGGTTCTCAGGGGAAGGGTTGATTGGTAAAAAATATATATATATAGTAAAAATTCTAAATGTATTACCATTAGAAGTCTGTTCCTTGAGATTTTTCCGGGGCCCACATTTCTCCTCAGGTGCTGGATTTCTGTGAAAGAAACATTGATCTTGTCCTGCGGGACATTTCGGGCACCATGCTCATTGAGCTCCAAGAAAATCAGCCCTCTTCACTGCAAGGCCTGATTGACAATAACACAGTCAGGAATGTTTTACTATCATCTTATATAATATTTATTCAGCATTATTATTGTTATGGCATATTATTATTATAATATAAGTATTTGCATATTTTGCATTCACCTGAAGTCCCATTTCTATCCATTAATAATGTGGTTTTGTAGAGTCGCTGCAAGGAGTTATCAGAAGCCTTAAACCAGAAGAGCAGACATGTTGAAGGAGCGGTGAAGGAGCTAATCCACACATTCACCGGTATTCACCAGGCCGAGGACACCAAGACAACCGCTGAGAAACCCACTCAGGGTGCGTCTGTGTTCAACCTGGAAGAGAAGCAGCTCATCAGATCATCAGAGTGCATGCTTCATATTTTCCCATGTCCTGTTCCAGAGCATGGGCATATGGGCTTCCCACTCAAGGACCAGCCTCCCAGTATGAACCACACCACTTCAGAGTGCCAGGATGAAGAAAAAGAAGATGCCTTTGAAAAGGTGCATTTGCTTGGCTGCATCATATGTTATCTCTTGTGTGTAGTCCACCAATCCAATGCCAGTGAATAAAATGTAAATCCTTATTTTTAGGAGTGCAAAGTGATGAGTGACCACTTTAGTGCTAGGCTGCTGGATGCACTGGTGACAGCCACCAAGTCATCTCTGAACACGCTGAAGATGAGGGTTTGCGGCTCGTAAGTTAGCCTCATAGCATCTTTATTTTGTTTAACTTTATCAAAAAAGGATTTTCCTTCAAGAGGGAGCAACATTACATATATCTCTTGCAGAAAAGGGCCCTTCGGTCAATCCAGGCCCGATACTGATTTGGTCCCGCTTGTCAAGTCGGAAATCCATCTGAACATCCCAAATGTGGTACATTATAACACATTTACATAGATAGATATAAAGATGTTTGTGATAAAACCATACGGTTTGTATATGTTTTTTTCTTGCCTTTGTCTTTTGTTGTATACACCAGGTGATAATACCCAGTTTAGATGACATCCAGCAGTCCATTATCAGACTGCTACAGGTGGTGGTGGAAGTTAGCCAGGGAGTTGAATGCTGGGGACAGAATCTCCATCCTGTCAAAGGTACGTCTCCTTGAACATAAAGTGGAAACATGTGTGATGTTCTACCCTGTGGTTCTACCAGTGCTCTCGATAACAATCTCAGAGCATTTTTGGATGAATCTTGAATGGCATGAGTGACATTTGATTTTCAAAGTTATAATATCATGTCTCAAAACTTGAATGACCTTCTACACCCCACAGTCACTGATGTTCCTTCTTACAGTGCTGTAAACCTATTGAAATACCGGTTCTAGAGTCACACACACAGGGAACTTCAGCGCTAATTAACCGAGCAAAGGGACATAACCAGACGGCTCTAGACCATAGACTACCAAGTGCTTGTTTTCTGCCCAAATATGGGAACCTCCATTGGGAAAATTGCACTACCTATTTTAGCCCAGAAATTACTACATAATAATCAATAATCAAATAATCAAAAAGATATCTAACAGGTAAAAGGCTTTCTGAATGTTTTAATCACCAAAATACATATTCCAGGGCGGCAGTAGCTCAGGTTGACTCGTAACCTGAAGGTTGCTAGTTTGATCCCGGCTCCTCCTAGCTGACTGCGAGGTGTCCCTGAGAAAGACACCTCTCACTGCTCCTGACGAGCCGTGTCACCGCGTGTGGCTGACTCCTCCGTCGGTGTGTGAATGTGTGGATGAATGGTGTTAAGTTGCTTTGGACAAAAGCGTCTGCTAAATGCCCTAAATGTAAAAAAAAAATTGTAAATGTAAATTCCTTCTCTAGCACAATTATTGGTTATTCAGAAGTCCTCCTCACCTGTGTCTCTAGGGAAAAGTTTCTATCAGAGTGTTGCCAAACACAGAGACATCAGCAAGTTTTTGGCCATCCTCAACTCTGCAATGAACTCTCTAAGGAAACCCACCAGCAACGTACTTGAGCAGATCCTTTCATTCAAAGACCTCTGGGCTGAAAACAGGAACCTAACAGTCAAGGTTGGTCTTCCTGTAAACCTGCCTGCTTCTATGTGTGGACCATGGTTCCCCAAGTGTTGTTTTGTGTTGATACCTGCGAGACAATGTGCTTCACACACTGAATAGAAATTCATGGACGGCAGCCCACACTTGACTGAGATTAAAGCTGAACTCCAGCACTACACCTCAGCTGAACAGGAAATTGAGGAGGTTGTACCCGTCTTCATTTTGGGATGCATCGAGTTATCTACAGGTCTTCATTTCCTCCTCATCTCAGATGATCACTTGAGGCACTCTTTAAAAATCTGTGCAGATTCAAAATACACAAATAGGTATTTGTCATATACCGGTACCTACTATAATATAATGCAATTTGAACCATTAACACAGCTCCATTAAAGCTGTCCTTGGCAGTGGAGGCCAAGGCCTGGAAAAGGGTGTTGCTTAAACATCTGGAGGAAGAGTACAGTAAGAAAATGATGGACATCGTCACGTTTTCTGGGAAGCATCTCAAGCAGCTCTTCAGACCCATCGTGGATCTGGAGGATGTGCGCTTTGCCATGGAAGTGCTGTCCCAGATCCGAGACAAGGAGATACACATCGACATGACCATTGGCCCCATTGAGGTATGGAATTGATTATTGCAGACTACTGCAGTCTGCTTTCAAACCAACGTTTGGACTTTGTTTAAAGTCATGTTGAGGATAACGATCGATAAAAATGCGTTATATCAGGCAACAACCATCCTATGTTTGCCTCATACTGACAGGAAGTCTTTAAAATGCTGAGCAGTTTTCCAGATGAAGTGGAGGTGACGCAAAGTTGGGACGAATTAGATGATCTCAGACAGTCATTCATGAATCTCCAGTCTAAAGCCGTAAGTTTCACCCAGTTCACATGGTTTTTATTGGTCTATCCTGCAGTTTCTCATGAATCCTTATCTTTCTTCTGCATTCACAGAGATCAGTGCAAGATGAGCTTGTTCATGTGCAACCCAAATTCAAACAGAACCTTCTGGAATCTGTTACCGTTTTCCGCACTTCGGTTTCCAATTTCACAGAGCAGTATGAAATTGTAAGTGATCAGTCTTTCATTAATCTGCCAAAGTATATTACATTCTGACTCATCCGTTGGTTCACTGTAGCATGGGCCCATGGTACCAGGAATACCTTCCCCAAAATCAAGCTTGAGACGCTTTCAGGTAAACTGTTATCAAATATTGTCCTCTATGTGTTACCATAATGACACTAAGAGGTTGGTCTTATAGCCGGCATATTTATTTGTTAATTAGACTCAATTTGACGACCTGTGGAGCAAATTTATCACATACTCCTCTGGAGAGAAGCTCTTTGGTCTTCCTGTCACGGAATATGAAACTCTGGAACAAATAAGGTTGGTCAGTGAAAATCCTTCTTGTTTTCCTTTTTTGCAAGGTTGTGAAGAATGGATAATATAACATATGTTGAACGTTTTGTCCCAGAAAAGAGCTTAGTCTGCTTAAGAAGCTCTACGATCTCCACGATGCAGTGATGGATAACATCAACGGCTACTACAACATTCGCTGGACTGACGTAGACATTGAGAAAATCAATGCAGAGCTGCTGGAATTTCAGAACAGGTAATGTTCCAGAAATGTCTCTAAACCCTATTCTACATGACCAGTTTGAAACTCTATTGTATATGGATGACAACTCTTTGGTCTGCAGGTGCCGAAGGTTGCCTAAAGGCCTAAAGGACTGGCAGGCCTTCAAGGAACTGAAGAAGAGGATCGACGATTTCAGCGAGTCTTGTCCTCTGCTAGAGATGATGACCAACAAATCCATGAAGCAGAGACACTGGAACAGAATCACAGACCTCACCGGGCACCAATTTGATGTTGAGTGTGAGAGCTTCTCTTTAAGGAACATCATGGAGGCTCCTCTGTTACAACACAAAGAAGATTTAGAGGTTTGCAGAAAACCTTAAACACAGCGCCGCTCACACCTAATCCTCTCTGGGTAACAGTAGCCTTGGGATTGTTCACTCATTCTGCTGTTATTTGCTTTGTGTCTCAGGATATCTGCATATCAGCAGTGAAGGAGAAAGACATTGAGGCAAAGCTGGAACAGGTGGTGGATGTCTGGACCAACGAGGTCCTGAGCTTCATGTCGTTCAAGGACAGGGGAGAGCTGATGCTGAAAGGAACAGAGACAGCGGAGGTTGTCACCACCATGGAGGACAGCCTCATGGTGCTAGGATCACTGATGAGCAACAGGTATGAAGTTCAGGACAAAGTCAAGCGAACGCTGTATCAACGAGAAGGGTTCTTTTTATTAAAATGTAATTCAATTAGATCATGATGCTTGCATGTGTGGAGTTTGGTCAAGCAGGATTCTTTTTTACTAAACTAGCCTATTGCGTTAACCTCTTTTTCAGATACAATGCTCCCTTTAAGGAAGAAATCCAGAGTTGGGTCTCCAAACTTTCAAGCTCTTCAGATATCATAGAGCAGTGGCTTATTGTGCAGAACCTATGGGTTTACTTGGAGGCTGTGTTTGTGGGTGGAGACATTGCAAAACAGCTGCCAAAGGTACAGTATAATGTTTAGTTTAAAAAAGTGATTCTTTTTTTATTATTTCTTTATGTGAGTTTTTATTATTGCATGTTACTGATACTGTCACCACTGTAGGAAGCCATGCGCTTTCAGAATATTGACAAGTCCTGGCTCACGATGATGGCGCGAGCACGCGCCATTTTAAATGTGGTGCAGTGCTGTGTTGGGGACAACAACTTGGGAAAACTGCCATACCTTCAGGGACAGCTAGAACTCTGCCAAAAGTCTCTTACTGGGTGAGGCCTGCCTCTTTCTGATGCATTAACATTATAGACAGACAGACAGACAGACAGACAGACAGACAGACAGACAGACAGACAGACAGACAGACAGACAGACAGATAGATAGATAGAGTGATAGATAGATAGAGTGATAGATAGATATGTAGATCATGTTGACTATATTGTTCACTAGTACTGAACAAAGCCATTGTAAAATATTGCTTGATTCCCAGATATCTTGAAAAAAAGAGACTTCGGTTCCCAAGATTCTTCTTTGTGTCCGATCCAGCCCTTCTGGAAATCCTTGGACAAGCCAGTGATTCTCACACCATCCAGGTTAGAACTCGCTAGCCATCATTAAACCACCTGAAAGGCCATACAACTAAAGTAGCTAGTGATTTTTATTTTTTTTATTTATATATATATATGTGTGTGTTTAGGATGTATGCTTACATTAGGTGTGGAACCATTACTGTGTATTTCTTTCAGCCCCATCTCCTTGGAGTGTTTGACAATGTCAACGAAGTGGAGTTTCATGTATCTGCATATGACAGAATTATGGCTGTTATTTCACAAGAAGGAGAGAAAGTAGAGGTATGCTACAGAAAATATAGTTAGTGTGTTGTATGGTTGCTTTCTAGACGTGCATGTGGACATAATTGGGTATTGTGTGTCTAGGAAAGGCCTTCAAATATCCAATATGCTGCAACTTGTGGCACCCCACTGTGTCAGAGTTGATAACTTGAATATACAAAATGTAACTTAAATATCAAGTCAATGTAGCTGTGTTTAAGTGGACAGGGGCCTTTCAATGTTTTGATTGACAATTCTGCAGACAATACAGTCGTAATTTTGCCGATTGTGTGCTAAAACGCTCAGTTGCACTGAGTCAATTCCGATTTTAGATTTGAAAAGACCTCATGGTATAGTAATGTGGATGTTCCAGCTGGATGTACCTGTGCTGGCCGAAGGCCCAGTAGAGGAGTGGCTCGGGGAGCTGTTGGTGCAGCAACAGACCTCACTGCACTCGGTCATCAAGGCAGCTGACATCCAGATCAATGATCCAGACTTTCAGCTGCTCACCTTTCTCAACACATTTCAAGCCCAGGTGGGGTTGAAACATCAAATATTACATTTATGTGTATACATATATGTAAGAAAGGGGATCATCAGCTTGGGTCTGTTGTTTTTGAGGATGATATGAGAGTACTTGTCTGATACCAGATGGGTCCTCTCCATGAGTGAAAGCAGAGCTATTAGATTCAAGTAGGACAAAGAGAAGGCCCTGAGGGTTTGTACCTCTTGAGGTGGGACAATCCACATCTATGTGGAACAGCCAGCCATGGCTGATGGAATAAATGATTGGTGCTGTTATCTGTTGAATCCCATGAGCTGGTGAGGTGTGACTGGTGTGGAGGATTAAAGCCCACAGCAACGATAACTCATGATCCACTTGTGCTTATATAAAGACAGCTTGGTAGCATCGTCCAATCAAATCCTGAAGAACCCCATCACATTCCTCCTATGTTATATCATTTTATACAGCCTATGGCTCTATCTCACGCTGACACAACACACGTTTTACATGGGAATACCTAAGAATGCCATTTCGCCTTATCTTTAATGCCCTTGATTTTTTCAGATCGGCTTGCTTGCGATCCAGATGCTCTGGACCAGGGACTCAGAGGATGCCCTCAAAAGGGCCAGTGAAGAGAGAACCATCATGTCTCTTACCAACCAGAAGTTTTTAGAACTCCTCAACATGCTCATTTCACGGACCACAGACGACCTCAGCAAGTTTGATCGGATCAAGTTTGAAACCCTGGTCACGATCCATGTGCACCAGAGGGATATCTTTGATGATCTTGTAAGTTACCATCAACTGCTATATTTTAGTCATTTGTCCATATATAATCGTTATTATCAGTCTATACAATTGATTTACTGATTGTACATCCTCAGGTGAGATTGCAGATCAAATCTGTTACAGACTTTGAATGGCTAAAGCAGAGCAGGTTTTACTATAAGGAGGACACAGACTGTGTCATCGTGTCCATTACTGACGTTGACTTCATTTATCAAAATGAGTTCCTGGGCTGCACCGACCGTCTGGTCATCACCCCTCTAACTGACAGGTGAGACATTGTTCCCCCGCATCTTCATCACTTTCAAATGGTGCGTTTCATACCATTTATCCATATTCTGAATGCCGTATTTCTGCAGGTGTTACATCACACTGTCCCAGGCACTGGGCATGAGCATGGGCGGGGCCCCAGCGGGTCCGGCCGGTACCGGTAAAACTGAAACTACTAAGGACATGGGCCGCTGTCTCGGCAAGTATGTGGTGGTCTTCAACTGCTCCGACCAGATGGACTTCAGGGGCCTCGGCAGGATCTACAAAGGTAGCCCAGACGGAAAGCTGGTCCAGCGTTGTGCTACTGTGGTGCGGCCGGACCACATAGTCATCTTCTGTGTTTGTGTGTTGTGGTGAAGGTCTTGCACAGTCAGGTTCTGTGTTTGTGTGTTGTGGTGAAGGTCTTGCACAGTCAGGTTCTTGGGGCTGCTTCGATGAGTTCAACAGAATTGACCTGCCAGTGCTTTCAGTCGCTGCTCAGCAGATCTACATCGTGCTGATGGCCCGCAAGGAGTGCAAAACCAATTTCATTTTCACTGATGGCGACTCTGTAAACTTGAATCCGGAATTTGGCCTGTTCATCACCATGGTAACTCGAGTGGGGGTAAACAGAAAGCTGAATAGAAATCATTGATTCAATGTAAAAAAGTGTCATCTTTGTGTGTTAGAATCCAGGTTATGCTGGGCGTCAGGAACTTCCTGAAAACCTAAAGGTGCAGTTCAGGTTTGTGTCTATGATGGTGCCGGACCGACAGGTGAGTCCGGTTCAATACGACTGCAATGGTGCATGATTGCTCTTCACTTGTAGCAGCCACCTTGCTCTTTGCTCACTTCTTTCCTTATTATTCCTAGATCATCATGAGAGTCAAACTAGCTAGTTGTGGCTTCATTGAGAACATAATATTAGCCCAGAAGTTCTTTGTGCTTTATAAACTTTGTGAGGAGCAACTCACAAAACAGGTGAAGATCCTTTTTTTGTGTTATATTCAATAACGTGTCCAACGGTATATAGATCCTTCTTTTCAAACGCAGCTATGCGTTTGAAAAGATTCACTCCTTCACTTCTCTATTCACTCCTCCTAGGTCCACTATGACTTTGGTCTGAGGAACATCTTGTCAGTGTTAAGGACACTGGGGGCCAACAAGAGGGCCCGCCCTGATGACACAGAGTCCAGCATTGTCATGAGGGTTCTGAGGGACATGAACCTTTCCAAACTGGTAGGAGAAAGATCATATTTCAGCCTACCTTCCCAACTATGGCTCATGTGTATGAACCTCTGTTGTATCTGGGACATTTTCTCCGGTGTGTTTCAGGTGGATGAAGATGAGCCCCTCTTCCTCAGTCTGATCAGCGACCTGTTCCCTGGGATCCAGCTGGACGGAAGCACGTATGAAGACCTGCAGGCTGCCGTGGCCAACCAGGTGGCGTTGGCTGGCATTGTCAACCACCCACCATGGAACCTAAAGCTTGTGCAGGTAGCTCATGGCCTCATTTTCCCATATGGTATCCCCCCCCCCCCGCCCCATTCACATGGTGATGATAACGACCCTTTTCCCACGCCACTGACCCAGCTGTACGAGTCGTCACGCGTACGCCACGGACTGATGACCCTGGGGCCCAGCGGCGCGGGGAAGACCGCGGTCATCAACGTCCTCATGTGTGCGCTGACTGAATGCGGGAACCGGCACAAGGAGATGAGGATGAACCCCAAAGCCATCACTGCCCCCCAGATGTTCGGCCGCCTGGACGCTTCCACCAGCGACTGGACCGACGGCATCTTCTCCACTTTGTGGAGGAAAACCCTCAAGGCCAAGAAAGGTGACGCTGCTGACTGTGAAGAACTTACTATTTTAACAAGGAACTATTATATTAAGCAACTATTCACCCAAGATCAGCAGGGTTAAAAGTCCATATTGGCTATTTTGGTTTATTTTTGTTAGAATTTACTTTTGTAGCCTAAGGCTAAAAATAATGCCTGTAGCTGTTAATGTGTAAGAATAATCCCCATAGTCAATGCTTTCTCAGCCTTGTGCCATGAATGATGAATTTAGCTTTTATTATCCATCCATATAGTGTCATCCATTTGTCATTAAGCTATGTTATTGCGTTCCAAAAGTTAGTTTCTGTATACTCCCGCTGATCCTGAAGGCTGTTCATCCTGAGGGATCCTCATGATAAACATGTGTCGCTCTTCGGCTGCATACATATTTTTAACCTTGGCCGGAGTGCCAACGTGTTCACCGCAGGGGATTTCATATGGATTGTGTTGGATGGCCCCGTGGACGCCATTTGGATTGAGAACCTGAACTCGGTACTGGACGACAATAAGACCCTTACCCTGGCCAACGGGGACCGCATCGTCATGTCTCCGTGCTGCAAGCTGGTGTTTGAGGTGCACAACATGGACAACGCCTCCCCCGCCACCGTGTCCCGCGTGGGCATGGTGTTCATGAGCTCCTCGGCGCTGAGCTGGCGGCCCATTCTCCAGGTACGCCCGCTGCCCTACCTACGGCTGGGAGATGCAAAGCCGGCGGCATTCATGAAAACATTTTTATAAACATATTTCCACTCTGTAGGGATGGGCTAAAAAACGTAACGCAACAGAGGCTGAAAGGATTTTGAGTTTATATGACCAGATATTTGAGGACACCTACATGTTCATGGAGCAAAACCTTAAACCAAAAATGGAACTTTTGGAATGCAACTATATAATGCAGGTCTGTACACCGAATACACTGATTTACCAAATAAAATCCCATTTACTATGATTTACCTAAGCCATTGAAAAACGTAGACTTAGTTCTGTTATTGTTATTGATATGATTCATGTTTCTCTGTTAGAGACATGCAGTAGGCTCCCATTTGACAAAACATCAAAATGAAATGATATTTGCACTTTTACAAGCCTCACTTGTAAGTGGCTTTGGATAAAAGCATGGGCTCATTGACTTCAATGTAAATGCATTGCTCTTGTTCAGTCTGTGAATCTGCTGGAGGGCCTGATCCCCTCCAAAGAGGCAGGGAGCCTGGCCAGCGCCATGCACCTGCAGCGCCTCTTCCTCTTCTGCCTGATGTGGAGCCTCGGAGCCCTGCTGGAGCTGGAGGACAGGGACAAACTGGAGGCCTTCATCAAAAATCACAGCAGCAAGATGGACCTGCCGAATACAGGCCCAAAGGAAACGATATTCGAGTACATGGTCAACTCCCAGGGTAACTGAACATGACCTGAGTTTACTTTGAAATATGAACGTAATAAAGGTTTATAGTTGTATTTGTATGATGAGGGTCCTTCTGTCTCAGGTGAGTGGGATCATTGGGATACCTATGTTGTGGAGTATCTTTATCCTACTGACCATGTGCCAGACTACGCCTCCATCCTCGTGCCCAATGTTGATAACACGAGGACCAGCTTCCTGCTGGAGACCATGGCCAAACAGCACAAGGTGAGCAGCAATATACTCTCTAACTGATGATGAGTCTGTTCATGTGGGTCTGTACAAGCTTCCTTTTGTATTTAGGCTGTGTTGCTCATCGGTGAACAAGGAACAGCCAAGACGGTAATGATAAAGGGCTACACACAAAATTATGATCCCGAGACAGACCTGTCAAAGTCCCTCAACTTTTCCTCTGCCACCGAGCCCATGATGTTCCAGGTAAAGAGATCGGCTATCGTTGTTGCTGTGCATTGTGCTTAATACGTCTTGGTTGTGTTAAGCAGCCCTTCCTCTGGCTGTAGCGCACAGTGGAGAGCTACATTGAGAAGCGAGTAGGCAGCACCTATGGACCCCCTGGCGGACGCAGAATGACCATATTTGTGGATGACATCAACATGCCTATTGTCAACGAGTGGGGCGATCAAGTGAGTCACAACAAGGCATACGCACCTCACCTTGTAGTGCGTTTGTTGCTACGCCACCTTTTTTCTTCAGGCTAACATAATATGTGACGTTCTGAGCAGATAACCAACGAGATAGTGCGTCAGATGATGGAGATGAGAGGCATGTACAGTGTGGACAAGCCAGGGGACTTCACCACTATCGTGGACGTCCAGCTCCTGGCCGCTATGATCCATCCAGGTGGCGGGAGAAACGACATCCCACAGAGGCTGAAGAGACAGTTTACTGTCTTAAACTGCACCCTCCCATCCAACACCTCCATTGACAAGATATTTGGTGCCCTATCACTTCTTTTCTGCTTACACCCAGATACATTGGTTACTTTTTATGTGTTACTTTCTATGTGTTCAGTCATGTGTTGTGTTTTTGATACAGGTGTAATGGGCTGTGGATATTTCCATGAGTGTAGGGGATTCGAGCCTGACATAACAGACATGGTGAGGACACTTGTGCCTGCAGGGAGGATCCTATGGCAGTGGACCAAGGTGATCACATGACCACATCGAGACACGACATTACGACATTCCCTTCATTCAGAGAACATGACATTGATTAACATTCGACCCAAGGTTAAGATGTTGCCCACGCCATCCAAGTTCCACTACGTCTTCAACTTGAGAGACTTGTCCAGAATCTGGCAGGGAATGCTCAAAATCAAGGCCGAAGAGTGCAACGACGTTGCCACCCTCTTGGCTCTCTTCAAGTGCGAATGTATCAGAGTCGTTGCTGACAGGTACATAAACCAACTGTTGATGAGCCTAACATAAAGTGCCACACGGTGCAGAACTACGCTGACCCTGTTGACGCTGGGTGCAGGTTTGTTTGCTTTGAAGACAAGGCTTGGTTTGAGACGGCCATATCTGGAGTCATCCAGGAACACGTGGACCCCAGCCTCGTCTCTGAGCTTCACGCAGACCCCTACTTTGTAGACTTCCTGCGGGAGCCTCCTGAGCCCACTGGGGATGAAGGGGAAGATGCCTCCTTTGACGCTCCCAAAATATACGAACTGGTATTTCATTCCCTCTCTGTAAACACACTCAGAAGTCATCCAATACTGGCCCCTGAAACCTGTGAAAGTGATCATGGGATGTCCTTTCAGGTGCCCGGTCTTGAGTTCCTGTCAGAGAAGTTGAGGACGTATCAGGCCCAGCACAATGAGGCTGTGAGAGGAACCAGTCTGGACCTGGTGTTCTTCACAGATGCCATGACTCATCTCGTCAAGGTATCATGACATCATACACAGACAGAATGAGATAGTGGGTCTAGTTTCCCTCTCATTTCTTCCTGCACTGCTTTGTGTAGATTTCGCGCATCATCCGGACTGACGGTGGAAACGCTATGCTGGTGGGAGTTGGAGGTTCGGGAAAACAGAGCCTCACGCGACTGGCTTCATTTATAGCCGGATACAGCATCTTCCAGATCACACTCACTCGGTAAACACAATATACAATTAGCCACCCCTAGACATTTAGCTTATCAGCATGTTGTCATGCTATTTAGCCATATCCCTTTGATGAGTGTTGTCATTCCAAGCATGACTCCAGAAAGCTTGTTTCTTCCACCATCTTGGCTTCTCCTCAGAACCTACAACCAAATCAACTTAATGGACGACCTGAAACTCTTATACTCGACAGCTGGAGCTGACGGCAAAGGCATCACCTTTATCTTCACAGACAATGAAATCAAAGATGAGGCCTTCTTAGAATACCTCAACAATGTGCTCTCATCTGGGGAGGTAACCACTGCTCTTGAAGGGATTGTAGATATGTATTTTTCTGTTTAATGATGTCACATAAGTGAAATACTACTTTGTTGAATCATCTCCAATCACTTCTGGCATCAACATAAGCGACCAACTTTTCACAACTTCTGACTTTTTCATCTGTTGTAGCAGCTAGCAGAAGTGATGCTCTATGCCTCTTACCCTTTGAGTCCCCATGTGCATGGGCCGTGTGTAGGTCTCCAACCTCTTTACTAAAGATGAGATGGATGTGATCACCCAGCTACTGATCTCGGTCATGAAGAAAGAGTTTCCTCGGGTCCCGCCAACCTTTGACAACCTGTACAACTACTTCATATCCCGGGCCAGGAAGAACCTGCATGTTGTGCTATGTTTCTCACCAGTACGATGAACCTCCCTGACCCACAGCTACACCTAATCAATCATACTCACACACTGGCTGGATTTAAATCACCTTGCCTGAGCTATTAATAATTACTGTTTAACAGATTAACAATATCCGATTGAAACCATGTCAGTAAACGGTTTGCAATTATTTGAATTAACATAACAATTAACATACTTGTAACCTCCAAAAATCTGAATTGAATTGAATCAGTTATTATGTGTGTGTGTGTGTGTTTTCTATTGCCATTTCCCCACAGGTGGGTGAGAAGTTCCGCTCACGGTCTCTGAAGTTCCCCGGCTTGATCTCCGGCTGCACCATGGACTGGTTCACGCCGTGGCCGCGCGATGCTCTGGTAGCTGTGTCCGACCACTTCCTCTCCGGCTTCCCCATGGTCTGCTCGCCTGCCGTCAAGGCGGCCGTGGTCTCCACCATGGGAACCTACCATGACAAGGTGTCCGAAGCCTGCGAGGTCTACTTTGAAAGGTGCAACGTCAAAAGAGTCGATAAAGAATGACTTTGAGGGATTATAGCTGAACCCAAGCCTTAAACGGCTTTTAATCGCCCTCTTCTTTATTTGTATACCTCTAGGTTCCGGAGGAGAACACATGTCACCCCCAAATCCTACCTTTCCTTTATCAATGGATACAAAACCCTGTATGCTGAAAGGCACAACCACATAAACACCCTGGCAGAGCGTATGAACATAGGTAAGTGAAAGTGGTGGAGCTGTTCAGGTTAGCTCCAAGAACCCAAACATCCAATGGCCACACATTTTTCAGCAGGTTCTGCTCCGTGTTCTGGCACATGAAAGTCCTCTCTTTAATGCCAGGTTTGGCTAAACTCATGGAGGCCAGCGAGTCCGTGGCTGAGCTTTCCAAAGTTCTAGTGGTGAAGGAGAAAGAGTTAGCCCTAGCATCCATCAAAGCAGACAAGGTAGGGAATACTAGTTTATATAGGGCTACAACCTTCTAGTGTGAAGACAGCCCTGTTTAAGCCATATGTAAGGTAGATGTGACTTCATGCCGTCACCACAGGTCTTGAAAGAGGTAACAGTGAGTGCTGAGGCAGCCTCCGTGGTAAAGAATGCGGTCCAGGTGGTGAAGGACAGAGCCCTGAAGATTGTGGAAGGAATTGTAAAGGAGAAAGCCTTCGCTGAGGTCAAGCTGGAGGCCGCCAAACCAGCCTTGGCAGAGGCTGAGGCTGCCCTGAATGCAAGTGCTGTTTAACATTTAGAACACATTTTTTGGGGGATTATGTTACTTGCCATATTGAATTCCTTTCCCTCTATGGTGCATAGACCATCAAACCAACAGACATATCCACTGTGAGGAAACTAGCCAAGCCTCCACATCTGATCATGAGAATCATGGACAGCGCCTTGCTGCTCTTCCAGAAGAGGGTGGACACCATCACCATGGACCCAGAACGCCCCTGTCACAAGCCGTCATGGGGGGAGGCGCTGAAGGTGTGAAGGCCCGATGCCCTGTGTATTGTGATCTTCATCTCGCCCTGTTGACTGATGCTGTACTCCTCACTCACACTTTCCTATGTCGGCAGCTTTTGAGTGCCAGTGGTTTCATGGCCTCCTTGCAGCAGTTCCCCAAGGACACGATAAATGAAGAAATGGTGGAACTGCTGGAGCCATACCTCAACATGGCGGACTACAACATGGAAAGTGCTAAAAAAGTTTGTGGTAGTGTAGCTGGCCTGTTGTCCTGGACCCAGGCCATGGCCATCTTCTTCGGCATTAACCAAGAAGTTTTACCACTCAAGGTAAGGCTTGTGTTACAAATGCTAAACATGTAAATGTATACAATGTATATATTGCCCTGTATAAATATGCGTGCCTTAGGAGTCAAATTATAGTCATAAAAATGTGTGATCAGGAGTGACCCCTTGATTTATGGAGATTCTAGAGTAGATGATCTAGATTAGGGACAGCAGGATGACTCGGAAGGATTTCAAGGTGTCATCCATCTTTGAGACTCAAAATTGTGTTCCTCTGCTGCATAAACAAAAAGGATTTGCTAGTATGACTGTAGTCTGTCAAACGCCAGGTTAAGCAGCCTTCAGTGTACATTATTGTATTCTTTAAAGTGCCCGAGACAACAAAAAAAGTGAAATTGGTTTTAACTTTCAATGGATTAAATGAGCATTTCTGTAAAGACCTAGATGCATTTAGTGCGTTAGGTGTGGATGTGGTTATTTGACTCTTTAATATACTTCCATGGGTCCAAAGTGAAAGTAGAACCTTATCGCCTCTTACTGCTACATTCAGAGAGTGGACAACACACACAAGCCCAGAGAATAGATACAACTGTTCCTCTACTGTCTCATATTCCACACACAGTTGTGGGACGTTGTGAAATGTGTGATTCCCATTGTGTGTGGGCAGGCAAACCTGGTCATCCAGGAGGGCAGACTCACAACGGCTAATGCCCAGCTCGCTGATGCCCAGGTTCAGCTGGATGAGAAGCAGGCAGAGTTGGACGAAGTTCAGGCTAAATTTGATGCTGCCATGAAAGAGAAACAGGTGGGACTTGATTTATATTATTCACCCACACAAAGCTCGAGCCAAAGTGTGGCCTACCTGTAAGATCTTATTTCTCAGGACCTGCTCGACGATGCAGAGATGTGTCGGAATAAGATGACTAGAGCTTCTCTGCTGATTGACGGGCTCAGTGGGGAAAAGGTCCGCTGGACAGAGCAGAGCAGAGAATTTAAAGCACAGATCAACAGGCAGGTTTAAAGGAAACAAGGAGAAAGATTGTGAGATATTCGCATGTACCTGGTAAGAATAATTGCTGGGCAGAATAACATTTAATGTTATTCATGTGCTCACTTTTTTGTGGACAGACTTGTGGGGGACATTCTCCAGCTCACAGGCTTCCTGTCTTACTGTGGACCTTTCAACCAGAGCTTTCGCAACATGATGCTCAATGACATCTGGAAGGCAGAACTCCAAAAGCACAGCATCCCTTTCACAGAAGACCTCAACCTCATTTCTGCGCTAGTGGACCCTCCTACTGTGAGTGAAGCATGAAAAACAAAGCTCATCGCTAAAGGGCGATACTGTTAGGGGTTGAGATATAACATACTCACAACAAAACACTTTGAATGCCCAAGATAAGTGAGTGGAACCTGCAAGGACTGCCAGGAGATGACCTGTCAGTGCAGAATGGCATCGTCGTCACCAAGGCTACAAGATATCCCCTTCTTATCGACCCCCAGACTCAAGGAAAGGCTTGGATTAAAACAAAGGAGAAGGCCAACCATCTGCAGGTAAATGGGTTACTACGCTTCGCTGTCAGCATGTAAAGACACTCCAGAGGTTCATATGCTCTTCTGCCCGCAGGTAACATCACTCAACCATAAATTATTCCGCACTAAACTGGAAGACTGTCTCTCCCTGGGACACCCCCTTCTTATCGAGGACGTGCAAGAGGAGCTGGACCCTGCCCTGGACAATGTCCTGGAGAAGAACTTCATCAAGTCTGGCTCCAGCTACAAGGTGGCCCCTTCCATGACATCTAACATCAGCTACAATCTCCTGTGGATTACAAAATGACGTTTGTATTTTATTTGACAATAATCCTTTATTGGTTCAGGTGAAAGTTGGAGACAAAGAGGTGAATGTGATGGAGGGCTTCCGGTTGTACATAACCACTAAGCTGCCTAACCCACTGTACACCCCGGAAATCAGCGCCAAGACCTCCACCATCGACTTCACCGTCACCATGAAGGGCCTGGAGAACCAGCTGCTGGGCCGAGTCATCCTCACAGAAAAATACGTCAGTGTACAGTCCTCACAGTGTACACCCCTAACCAATCACCACATGGGGATTAAAGATGGATTTGGGTCTCAATTGAATTTACATTGGACTTGCTCCATGGTCCAACAGGAGCTGGAGGAGGAGAGGCTGAAGCTGATGGAGGATGTGACGGCCAATAAGAGGAAGATGAAGGAGCTGGAGGACAACCTGCTTTACAAGCTGAGCAGCACACAGGGTAAGGAATCATAGACATGTGGACGGACGTCCACACATAGATGTATACCTGAGATTAGGCAGCAAGTTGCCATGGATCTAGATTGGAATACTACTTTATTATGGAACAAACCCAAAGGACTGACACTGAGCTGGAGTTCTGTCCACTACTCGTGTCCTCAACAGTGTAGATCACTGGGATATGTGTGTGTGCGTATGTGATGGAAGGTTCCTTGGTGGATGATGAGTCTATGGTTGGCATCCTGAGCACCACCCAGCAGACTGCAGCGGAGGTGAGTGAGAAGCTGAGGGTGGCGGCCAAGACAGAGCTGAAGATCAACACGACCCAGGAGGAATACCGGCCGGCCGCATCCAGAGGCAGCATCCTCTACTTCCTCATCACCGAGATGAGCATGGTCAACATCATGTACCAGACCTCCCTGTCCCAGTTCCTCAAAGTCTTTGACCTGTCCCTGGCCAGGTAGGCTCTCTCTCTTCACATCACTATGGGCGCTCAGTCAGCGGCCAAATATTCTATCTCTAGTCTATCTCTGTTTTTGGTTCTTGGGTTAGTTTCCATTTATACTTGTCTCACTTTTAAGTGTTAAATGATATACATAGAACAGGGAAGCTTTTGTTCCATTATTTGCTTTCCTACTTTCACTAAATGGTCTTTTTTACAGATCGCAAAAGTCACCTGTGACTCCAAAGCGAATTGGTTACATCATTGAACACCTGACATTTGAGGTGTTCAGGTACACTGTCAGAGGCCTGTATGAAAACCACAAGTTCATCTTCACGCTCTTGTTGGCTCTCAAGATTGACTTGCAGAAGACCCATATAAAGCACAACGAGTTCCAGATCCTCATTAAGGGTAGGAGTGCCATCCCAGAAAGGAACATGTTGGGACAGTAATATTCACTCTGTTGCTCCCCTCATGTGACGCTTCTCCGTATGAAGGTGGAGCAGCTCTGGACCTGAAGACCTGTCCTTCCAAGTCCTTCCGATGGATACTTGACATGACCTGGCTCAACCTGGTGGAACTCAGCAAGTTGCCACAGTTCTCTGAGATCTTGAGCCAGGTGAGTTGAAGTGCTCAGGGTGCGACTCTCCTTCCCTCTACAAATGGCCTTCATTTTTGCGAAATGCAATTCAGAGCCTATTTTACTTCCATCATAGGTTGTGTGTAATATCATATAATATATAGCGCAGGTACTTCTCTTTTTTCTGGATTTTATTGGATCAGGCAAAAGGGACAAATCACAGGTTTGGTGACAGATGATTGACATCAAATGTTGATGATGTTGCCTTTAACCTTGTTATTGTGTTTTACAGCTGTCAAGAAATGAGAAGGAATGGAAGGTGTGGTTTGACAAGGATGCACCAGAGGAATGCATCATTCCAGACGGGTACAACGCATCGCTGGATGTTTTCCATAAGCTTCTGTTGATCAGGTGCAGCCCCCCCCCCTCCACCCTGCTGGGCCCGTGTCTATTGTGCTGAGCTCGAACATGCTGACACGTGTTGGACATCTCCAGATCCTGGTGTCCTGACCGTACCCTGTCCCAGGCCAGGATGTATGTGGGACACTCCATGGGAGCGAGGTTTGCTGAGCCGGTCGTCTTGAACCTGGAGGTGACGTGGGAAGAGAGTGACCCTCGGACCCCGCTCATCTGCTTCCTGTCTATGGGCTCGGATCCCACCAATCAGATCGACGCACTCGCTAGGAAGCTGCAGCTCGGTGAGCGCAACCGCCCTTCATGGGCTTATTGCACGAGGAGATCTGGTCCTGTCTTGTTCCTCCTGATGCATTGCCATGTATCCTACAGGATGCAGAGCTATATCCATGGGGCAGGGGCAGGAGGTACACGCAAGGAAGCTCCTACAAAGCTCCATGGAACAGGTACAAAGACTTGCTGAAACCGCAGCACATGTTCCAATATGTTTAACAGGAAGCTGTTGTCTTGCTGTTAAAGGGATGTGTGTGTGTGTGTGTGTGTGTGTGTGTGTGTGTGTGTGTGTGTGTGCGTGCACTCACGCTTGTAGGGGGGGTGGGTCCTCCTCCAGAATTGCCAC
>JAOPJO010022919.1:0-15947 GCA_027123675.1 Molva macrophthalma
GGAAAACAAAAGGCATGCTAAGGAAAACAACCATGTGGAACCAATTTTTGGGGGAGTTCACAATAAAAAAAAGGGTGCGAATACTCAAAATAAAAATACATTTAAATAAAATAAAATAAAATTTAGCTCGGTTACAAGGGTAGGAACGAAGATTGACCGGTAGATTGAGAGCTTTGCCTTCCAGCGCAGCTCTCTTTTCATCACAACGGTGCGGTAAAGTGAATGCAATACCGCCCCCGCTGCTCCGATTCTCCGGCCAATCTCACGCTCCATCGTCCCC
Source organism: Molva macrophthalma (assembly GCA_027123675.1). NCBI lineage: Eukaryota > Metazoa > Chordata > Actinopteri > Gadiformes > Lotidae > Molva > Molva macrophthalma. The sequence goes on from JAOPJO010022919.1 coordinate 281, forward strand.
TCACTCGCGAACAAGACCCCGAGGTACTTGAACTCCTTTACGGGGGACAGAACATTTAATAGTGGCATTGGCCATGCATAAGCCTGTGTATACAGGTACAGTAAGTATTAATAATAGCAAGGGTGTAGGAGTGATTATGAATCTGGGGAGACACAGAAATATAGGGGGGTTTGGGGGCATGCTCCCCTGAAAATATATATATATTGAAAATAAAGCACTTAAATACTAACTTCTGGTGACTTTTGGGAACAGAAAGTACTAATTAGTGTGGTTGTAAGAGGGTCTGTGCAGTGACAGAAGATGGAGGATACACAGGCTATAATATAAATAAAACCAAAAGTACTATATACCATATACATAATATACTTCATTAAATATAGGACATACATTTGAAAATACAACACAAATAGTAGATTATCAGAGACTGGTGATGGACAGAGGCTGTCGCAGAGAATGGTGATGGAGAGAGGCTGTGGCAGAGAATGGTACTTAATTTTGTAGTACCAAAAACTTGCCTTCTTAGATCGTTTGCTGAGATAAACTGCTTGCACACTCTTGCTCTATCTAAACTATCCAACTTCTGATGGATGTGACAGATTGCAGTGTTGTTTAAACGGGTCTGCGACATTGTGCTCCTTAGACATCTTTATGTTAACTCATATATGTGGTAGAGGCTTTTGTTTTCTTTGACTGTACGTGGCTACTTTACTCAAGATTGTGTTTGTCACACATGTAAACTACCACAAGCGATGGTTGACAGACAATTTCCTCTCATAAGCGCACGTGGTTTATTATGTTGGTGTTATATCAGTTTAATTAATAAGGTGACCAGTGGATTTTAATCACAGAGTACCTCACTGCTCTACATCTGATATAACTAATGTTTAAGATGTAAATTCTACGTTGTTATCTACTGAGAATCCTGGGTGAAGGAGGATAAGTGTATGTTCAGTTAATGGGGAACTGGGGTCGGGGACACAGGGGAGGTGCCTAATTTTAAACAAAAAAGAAAGCATATAAACTAAAATTGTATTGAACATGAAAATAATAAACATAAATTACATGAACTGTAAGTCTTGCACTTCATGAGGATGAAGCTCAAACCCAGGATATTAGCCTGCACCCTACAGTAGTGCACTAAATTTAGCTGAACTCAAACTACTCAATACACCTCCTTGGCGGAGGTCTGCACGCCTGATGTTGTAGGTGTATGCCGTGGTAGTTTCAATATCGGTATCGAGATATTTAGGCAGGTATCATATCGAAGTCATAAGAGTATTGAGTACATGGACAGTTTATCAGTTGTGTGTTGGCTTGTGGTAGCATTGGGAATTGTTTCACCAGGAGCCTAGCTTTGTAACATTAGTATTTTATATATTTTTTGGTTTGTTTAAAGTCAACCTCTTAGTTGCTGATTTATCAATTATATTTTTCAAGTAATAATTAAGCATTTCTTGTTGTACCGAGTTGTTTGCTGCATATCGAGTTTATACAGATAACTACATTTGCATGTGCTCTATTGTTTCCCACTGGCTACAGGTGACAATATTAACTACCCAATGGGTAACACGTCCTGCCTTCGACGACCAAGAGAGTTGGTCGACAAGAGCCTTTTGGGTGACACATCTCACACATGCAACCTTAGCTTGAGGCTGATTGGCAGGGGGTGCCCCTGCTTAGTTAAGAGATATTCGAACAGTGGGCTACAATGGCATATAATCTGCCAAAGTTCACATGCCGCTCATGTGGTGTCCCTGAAAAGTATTAAAAATGGACCCAGTGTGGCAACTAGTAATCACTTTGAAAGAACTTGTTGAACTAGTGTGTGAACCCACGATCACCACTGCCCAGGCCGCTTACCTCAACATAGTTTTGGTTGAATATCTAGAAACCAGGAAAGAGTGTTTCCGTCTGATCATCTAAAACCCAAGCACCACTATCTTCTCCATTATGCATAATTGATCCTCAAACTGGGGCCCCTATTACGGCTATGGACAATGAGATTTGAGATGAAACACTCCTACTTCAAGAGATGTGTAAGGAGGAAACAAAACTTTAAGAATATATGCCTGCCTATGTCTGCTGAGGTCAAAAAACTTAACTTGTCAACTGAGGTAGACTTTAAGGGCACACTTTACAAAAAGAGATATTTTCTCTGCCTCAAACATGAGTCTGATGAGTTAATCCAGTTTGGTCAGATTGAGCTTATTTTGATCAAAGATGACAAGGAGGTGTGGTTTCTGGTGAACCCATTGCCTTTGTACAGTCTGAATGGACAAAAAGTCATAGCTCTTAAACACAGTGTTGTTGATCAGTGTTGAGGTTCTTTATTATTTTCAGTAATAGTTGAAATTCAGTGTAGACATATTTGACTAGTTATATCAATGCGAAAAATTCATTATAGCCACCCGGGGACATATCGTAATTATGATGTAATGTGTAATCCATAATCTGATATCCCCCTCTTGCAGTCATTGATGGATGGGTGATTGACCTAACCTTATCCCTAAGTACTGTGTTTAGCAAAGAAGATGTTATACAATGAATAGTGGACGAGATCATAAACCTTGGAGTCTGTTCAACTGAGGACCTGAAGTATGTGGCAGCGGATTACCTTTCAGGAGTCCTGAAGCCAATAGAAATAAGAAAATGTATGGTCTGCATTAAATGCAAGTAAAATCATATTATATATTCAGTTTCATTTAAAATATACTGTTCTAAGTAGCATGTAGGACATGTTTTAGAGACTTACAAAATACATTGATCCATGTCTGTTACTGGTTCCAACTGGTTCTAGTTGTGTAGCATGACTGTCTTTATATAGAGCAAATATACTCAGCCAGTAGACCTTTTTAGGGATTATTGCAATAACATTAGGAGTGACATTGACGATTCAGTCACCAGTGAACATTCAACGCCGAAGGCAAATGCCACAAGGAGCTCAGCTTTGCTTATATATATGAGAAGTCAAGCCTCACCCTATGGATAAAGTCAAGCCACACCAACTGCATCTGAGACTAGGTCCTCCCCTTTAGCTGTAGAAGATAATATGATAATAGATATCTTCACTGAAATAGCCAGGAAGATGGTTATTTGCTACCTAATGTCTTTCCAGGATGAGATTGAGGGCCAGGTTTTCGGCAAAGAGAATAACTCCCTTGTAAAAGTTTATGTCTCGGATAGACAATCATAGACGACTCAAAGTTCCTCCTGCCCTGAAAAGGCATTCTGAAACTGGCAGCCTTGACGATACCAAGAAAGTGCGAAAAGATTCATAATGCAGCATTAACCCTGGGCCAGAGCTTCCTGATGGTGGGACAAAACTGTTGCAAAAGCAATAAGAACTAGTGAAGATGTTCAAAACCAAAGAAAATGGAAAGATTGATGATTGTCACAACACATCTATAGGGTTGGACAACAAAGGGAACACAACACATGATTTAACTTAATGTTACATTTATTTAACATTACATTAAGGACAAACAGCAATGTGAGTGTTTCGTGTTAATGGTAGCTGCAGTGCAGGGTTGGATATTGATCAGTGTAGGTGTCTGTATAATGTAGAACAAACCATAAACCAAACTATAATTCATACTATACTAAACCAGACCAGAACAAACCAGACCAACAACCTATGGTGAGTCTTCCCGACGACCTGGGGAAGGATACAGTGCTGATCCAACCCGTCTATAAGAAAGGGGGAACTTAAATAGCTGCAGAACCAAAACCCAACAGGCGTGGCCCATTCTCCTCATGGCAGCCTGAGGTCCTGAATATCTTTGGCCACCAGAGGTCGCCAAGGTGGCCATCACATGATGGATACATTTGCCTCACAGAGAGACATGTTGTCAGCAATGAAGGAGACAAAAGAGACCGTTGAGGAGTGGCCTTTCGTCTTCCAAGAAACTGGAATGAGGCTTCATTTTAGGTAACTGACCGTCCAAATTGATGGCAGGTTTGAAGAATCCACAGCCAACTAGGGATGAAACGGTTACCGGTTTTACGATAAACCGCGGTAAAATTCCAGATGGTTATTATTACTGTGTCAAATTTAATTATCATTAAAACCGTGATAATTGAACCGCGGTTTATCGTGGAACTGTTAACCTTTTCATTCCGCATCCACATCAACCAAAGTTAGCAACTGTTTCCTGGATGCAGGCGTGCAGGCCTGCAAAACAAACTCCATGAAACGTGAGTTTGTTTAGCATTCAATGAAAAACATGGCCGAGGGAAGTGACGGCGCTCCAGAGATTTTTCAGCCTTTGAAAAGGCCCCTATATCTGTAATGTGCACCAAGCTACCTCAAGGCCACATGGTGCCATATCTAATGTAGTATTCATCCCGAAGTGTCCGGGGTAAAGCCCCTCCCCCCTAATCGCAAAGTGAGGCATTGAAACACATTGAAACACATGAGAAAGCAGTCATGTGAAGCACCCCTAGAAAGATTTGATTCTCAACTTTCAGTCTATCATCATTCATCCTCATCATCATATCACCATTGTTAGCTACATGAAAGACAATTCCAACCCTAAACAAAATAAGTATGTAACAAAGTTATGTATTTCATAACTACATGCACAGCAAAAGCGCACGTTATTTGATCTACACAAACTATATATCAGATGAAAGCTGAGACTTCCTTGATTCCAACAGTCCAAACCATATCGCTCTGTTACTAATCGCCGACCTGGAGACAAAAGACAATCAACAAACTTCACTTTTTCAAAAATGATGTCTTACCTTTGTTGTTATTGTCATCAAAGTTCTGTTAATCTAGTGTCTGGGAACGGTGGTGTCTACAATCAATGTATGGTAGCTAAGAGAGGGTTTCAGAGGAAATAGGTAAATGTTCTTTGTCGCCATCTGATGGCCGTATGGTGCAATTGCGATTGTTTGGCTTGCTGTCATACAATTATATTCGCCCTGATCTTTCAATAGAGGGGTCACGTTTCAGAATTATACATTGGGTACTCTACTTGCACTGTTTACAGGTAACAACCCACTCACTGCCAAGATGTTCATGGTTGCAGTGGACCAGGTCATAGTCAATGAGCAGCTTCCCAGCTTCACCAAAGCGGATGTTCCTGCACATTGGCTATCCAGTGGAACTTGGATAGCTACACTGGAGTTCTTACAGAGGTACGTAATTCTTAGTTATATTGTGAATTACTTATTCAGAATGCATTACACATTGCTTTAATAGTTTGCAGAGTTTAAAGCCTTTAAGGTCGTTAAGACAGTATTTTTAGCTCTGCTTGCAAGTAGAGCTCCGTCACATGTGACGGGGGCTCAAAGGCTGGCAATTTTAGTTGTTTAATTTATAGAATTTTTACTTTTTTGATTACGTTGATCTTATTTTTATATTTAGATGATTTTTATCATAGGGGAGTCGACGAGCCAAATGTAATTTATATTTGGGTTTTGAAGTATATATATATATATTTTTCCTTCTACAAAGCGTTTCTTAATTTTCACATATGATTCAGATGTATTTAATTCAACTTTTTAAATTTTAGTGATATGAGAAAATTGGTATATTTTCATAAATTTCATTTTGATTTGAAGTCCTGACAATTTGAAGTCAGTCATCATTTTTTTTGCTTTAGTTAAGGATTATAAAGTAATGATGCTGTTGTGAAAGTGTGCATGGTGTTCATTTGTTAAGCTCAAAAAAATGTATTCGTTCAAGCTACATTAAGCAGTATTTAATTCATTGAGTAGCAGTAAAATCACACCTTGCCATGTGAGTCATCACTGGGTCTTCTTCCCACCATACAATTTACAGCCACACTGTTGGTGTTTGAGCATTCAACATTTCTGTATCTCCTTTCTTTTTAAAGAAAAGGACAACAACATTATAGTCAAGTGCAATCTAAGTGTAGTGAAGCAGAGGGAACTGTCTACAGCGAAAAAAAAGCACAAGTAACCTGAAGAAAAAAAGCACAAGTAACCTCATTCTAACACAAAATCAACTGAGAGAGACGACGTTGCTAGCAGCAAGCAGAAGGGAAAGGCAGAGGAGGAGAGTGCGAGCAAGCTGAAGCAACAGAAATGGGATTTCTCTGGATCTGCCGTGCTTGAACCCTGAGAAGTGAGGAGGCTCGTGGCAGAGTATGTTGTCGAAGATATGCAGCCTCTGTCAACAGTAGAATCACCAGCTTTAAGAAAGCGTATCAGCAAATTTCCTGTCAAAACCAATAAGGTAAGCAAACGTTGCCAATGTAGAGACAAGGTTTATTACAAACCGTAGCCTAAACAGCGGCATATAGCCATATATCTGTGTGGTCAAAACCAAAGTGTTTTATTGGTCATATGTGCAAGATTAAAGAATAGCAAAAATAATGAAATATACTTAATAAAAATAAAACACTTGCAGCAGTTTTATTTTGGTGAAAGTAACGCAAAAGTAGTGTAATAAGTAGTGTAATAATGAGTTACTCTACACAGACAGTAATATTGTAAAGTAACATATTACTTTCAAATGAAAGTAACATGTGAAATATATTAAATTTTGAAAGTAACTTGCCCAACACTGGTTGCATGTACGTGGTTGTTTACATACAGTGGTCTATGTAAAAAACAACATTTTAAAGGGATACTACGATCTATTGCACATACCCTTTGGGTGATTTTTGAAAGAGCGCTTCCTCTGTATTGTGGATATGCACTTGGGACAGTGCAAGTTGCTTCGGTATGTTAGCTTCAGCTGCAGTGACAAGGTATGGTAAAACGTGTCTATGGGAAAAATGAAAACGTGAAAAAATCTAATATAACATATAAGGCCAAGAATACAGACTGATCATCATGACAGACTTAAAGATGAATGGCTGTTGTAACCTAATTCTGCTTACCAACTTCATCATCACTGAAGCACACATAATAATGTAAACAGAGTTTGTTGATATGGTCTTTGGTTGCCACTCTGACAATTTTACAGTATTGGTAATCACTTTATTCTGTTTTATATACCTCCTCGCATTGTGAAAGCAGTATTGAATTCTCTGAATAATAGTACAACTTGGTATTATTATTGGTATGACATGGCTGACCAACCCTGTTTAATATGTATGTATATGATATGGTATACCTGCAGCCATAGCCAACAAGTTGTCTATTTTCAACTATGAGGCAAAAAAAATCATTCATTTCGAGTTGTATTTATTTTCATTTAGTGTTAGTTAGCCCTTTCAAAAAAAAAGAAAATGGCAGCCATCATTTGGCTTTCTGTTGTTGTCAGACGAGATATATAAAAAAATGATTTGCCTTGGTTAGCCAGTTGGTATTTGGTAATGATGTGGTGTTTAATTATGGACTTGGTGAGAAGATCGCAGCGTTGGGTACGGTTGTGTGAAACAGTAGTATCTTAGAAAATGTGTAATTTAGCTGAGTCACTAGGGGGCATTATTGCCCTGTGTCACGAGATTAAAAAGCTGAGGGAGACGACATAGAGAGCATGTTTGAGACATGCTGAACACTGAGCAGCATTCAGGTAGCATAACACAATTAATGTCAGCTAATTCAAAAATAATCATTTGAAAATGTATTTCAATAAAATAATATTATCTTTCAAAATGCCTGGGCATGCGCTACCCCATTGATTTTTGCAACACAGTTAGCGCACACCTGGGTGGATGAGTGCGGGTCTGGTTGGTAAAATAAATGATTCTGAAAAATACTGCCGAGCAAATGTGGCTCCGACGCATATAGGCAAAAAAACTGCATTGGAGTAAAGTGTGTCAGTATTTTTCTAAATAACTTCCCGAAGATTAACAGTCGTCAAAAAAGGACACTAAATTAAAGTGACACAACAACCATTGTGACCGCCAAGCATGTGTGTGGTCGATAAGGACCGCATGCAAGACCTCTCCACAGACCACTGAATAAATGGTCTGAAGCACGAGGACCACAAGCTTCAGCGCCCCCCTAGTGGTGGCAACCATTGGTCTGTTTAGCGACCACAAGCACTGCAAATCATAGGCTATAGTGTAGGTAGGTAGAGATAGATGGGTTATAGCCTACCTAGACATTAGCATCCATTTTTATCTATGGATCTAATTATCTATCACACCGGCTTAAAACTACAGTAAGACAATCACAATACATCTAGGCCTAACAGAATATAATTGTACCACACAGGGGGGATATAAGACAAAGGAGCTGGGCAACAGTGTTGTGTATTAGGACCAGGCAACTGACCACAAGGACCAAGCGACAGACTACCTAACAACTGATCCGGACTACAAGGACCATGGACGGACCCCAAGGGCCATGCGACAGACCTATCCAGTGAGTGAACATGGTCAGTGGACAGACCAATGAATTGGCTACAACCCTCTGAATTGTTATTCTCATAATTTTAAGGAGACGCAAAAATGTAAATAACAAGTTTAATTTTTGTCCTATTTATAGGTACAACAAATAGACAGTGGCAGAAATGAGAAAAATGCACAAAAAAAAAAAAATCTTTTTGTTAAACAGAAAAACGAACGTGATAGGCTATTCCACCTGTGGGCGGGCTTGCTCCTGATTGGTTACTGCGGTCTAAAAATAAATTGGCCTTCAAAAAATAGAGGAAAGCCGAGCTCCTGGAGTAGCCATCGCCCTATGCTGTGACATGGGCAGAGTTTGGGGCACGTGGATGCGACTTGGGTGCATGTTGGCGCACCTTTGCTACAGCCACTCCAGGGCTGCGGTCGAATAGTCTTTTTTTCCTAGGAAGGTTCCTAACTGAGTGAAATGCCCCATTAGTATCCAAGTGGCAGTCTTGATAAGAGCTGTTCAAATTCTCAAAATGCTAAGAAAAGGTGCTTCAATGCTTCCTTTCTTATCTCTTTTAGCATAGGGTACACTGCACCAGCCTAGTGTAAGGGCAGTCGGATTCTCTTAGTACCGCGGTTGTCTTTTCCGGAATTCTCATGGATTCTTCACATCTTTTCTAACTTAGGACGTTTTCCATCGAGGATAAGGAAAAGTGGTTAGGAAAGGACCAGGACGTAATTTATTTGACTATTCGACCGTAGCCCAGCTCTGTGAGCAGTGCTAGCTAAACTTTTTCCTTTTAGGTTTTGCATCAGTTCTCTGCATGTTTTTTCTCAAAACGTTATTTTTGGATAACGTTAAGTCCTCAATAGAGGACTTATGGCTGCTATGGAACAGTCTGGTATTGTTAGGTTATAGTAGTTCCGTTGAAACTACTGTTGCTGACAATTTTGGCTATGAAGTTCCGTAGCTACAGTATGATGACGCATGGTCTTGATGCTTGCCTCTGGTACCGTGGTATCGGGGCTAGGTATGACTGGAAGAGTGGCAAAGGTTCAACATGAATTGGTTTATTCAGAGATACAAGGTAAACCGACATGCACTCTGGAGGTGGTTTATGTAGGATCTGTGGGACAAAGGAAAATATATAGTTTATATATTGGCAAGGATGGCATGATAAAGAAGTCAGGTGCTTACAAGAGTTTAATGGTCACTTCAGATTTTAAACTTACATGGTGTTTTGACCACTTTTTGTGAGCAGAAACTAGGCAGTACTGGTGTTAGCTTTAAGACTGTGTGACAACTTGACATCAAGTTGTGGCTACAGTATTTGCTATGGTATTCTGTAGCTACAGCTGTATACAGGGTTGGCTGTGGTTATATACAGTGGTGGCTGTGTGGCTAGAAGTCTGAAGGGTTGCATTTAGTGATTGAATTGAATGAAGGCTTCACAGACTTCTTGACAGAAAGAGGCTCATACAGGGCAATCATATGATTTAGTTAAATTTGATATTGAATATAATTTCTATCAAATTAAATATAATTCTGAAAAACCGAAACCGAACATCCAAAACTGCAGTTTTGCAGATTAATAACCACATACATTCATTTTTATTAAAATAGGTAGATTTTTTAGAATCATTCAAAACATCAAAGTTGTTGGATATAATAATGGCAATAACAACATTTCACTCAAATATGAAACTTCAATTTTTTATGTAGTGTTCGCTGGTTTGCCACAGTGGATGCAGGATTCACTACAGCGCCAATCATCATACTAACCTAGCCTGCATTTTGCAGCCAGCCTGTCACAATACAGAGGGTATGTCACAAATCACTAGCTGAACCCAAATGCAGACACAGGACAACCAGCAGGTAGGTGAATAAAACATTTTTATTCTCCTAACTGGAAGAGAGACAGGAACAAAGAGATCCAGGTGGGCTGTACAAAGGGGTTACCGGTAGGAAGCTCTGGTGGGCGGGTTGGTAATCAGACAGAGCTGTAACGTGTAGTAGTCCATATGAGAGTGAACGATGTCGGCGGGTTCTTGTAGGCAGGGAGTGTTGATTAGGCGATTGTGAACAGGTGTGTAGGATGGTGCAGGCAGAGTCATGGAGGCGGGGTTGTGACAGGTTAGGTTTTCTATGGCAAGTGACAGTGACAATTGTAAGCTGTTAAAGGTATTGAGGGAGGGAAATCAGCTGTTTGTCTTTTTCCTGGCAAGTAGTCAAGGGTTTGATGGTACCTGTGATGAGACATGTGTGCTAGCTGCAGCTCCTTTGCTGCTATATTGAATGTATTTGAAGACTTATTCAGTTACCTTACCACAACTTATTGTTGTTGTAAGACTAGTCTCCAACTCCTTTGGTGTAATGGTGAATCATCTATCCTACAGGGTGGAAGAACCAGGTTTAAATCCTGGCAAGAATATCCTGGCTTTACTACACTGACCAACTTTGCTACTCAAACTATCATAATGTGTTGACTGTCAGATGTTGATAGCCTAAAATTAAGAATTTGGTAAAAGAAATTCTGTCACAAAAACATTTCTGGCATATTTAAAGATGATAAAGCCATGCATAGTATGGAAGCCTGATATAATCTCTAGACTTAACTAGAAATGCATTAATACTCAAACTAATAAGACTACAGTATTTACATTTAAATTGGATGCAAAAGGTATGCCATGCGGGAGGGAAAAACAAGTTCCGAATAGACAAGTTCATTCATAGAGATTTGTGTATTCCAGGTTTAACCTTGACGATACTTTTAAGCCAAAGGTGTAATTTATGAGGAGGATAGGGAGACGATAATGTTATAGTGTGGTTAATATGGCAGCATGATGATATAGCTGATTGGCTTCAAAGTAAATATTTAATGAAAATGTTTCACCTTTCTTTCCCTCACGAGACACTGAGTGTGCCAAGGTAATTGCAGAGAATGTATCAATCAATATTAATGTGTAAGTTCTGAATTTTTTTAATCCTAGCCCCCCTTCATACTTATCAAATGTTACTGATCGGTAGTCCTTTCTCAGCACAATCCATTTTGTTAATGGATTCATTTTTTAATACTGATAACCTCATCTCCAGCTAGTTTGCCACAAACCAATAGGGCCACGTTCCTATATGCCCTGAAATTAACACTGAAACCTACTCCACAGTGCTGCCAAAGTGGTTATTAGATTTCATCTTATATACAATGTGTTGATATGAGTAAAGCACATTTTGGGAGGGCCCATTAACTGGACCTTCTGTGTTCAAGCCTGATTGAGACGAAAATATATAATTTCACGTACATTTAATTAAGCCTCATATGATTGTCTATTTTCTTTCTCTGCTTTGAAGGTATGTAATCCTTGATTTTACTAGTTTTAGATATGCCAAGCTGAGGATATATAGCACAGATGATCTTGCTAATTGTAGCACGCTCTGTGCTACCGGGTTTGTGTTATAGAAGGAACACACGTTGGAGGTGGCAAGAGTATTTATTTTGTCGCTGAGCCCTCACCGAGTGCCGCAACTTGACACACGTAACCTGCCCCGTACAAAGAATGAACACATACACAGATAAAGAATCTTGCTCACAGACGTCAGTGTCTCGTGAACTCTGGATCCAGTCTCACTGCGGGGGAGAGAACAACACACATATGTCCATATAGTCATTGACTCATTAAGCTTACCACCCACAGCTGTTTTGTTCCCCGCGATTCAGCGTCATTGTCCTACAGGCAGGGGTGCAAACTGGTGATGGCCCAAAAAGGTGACAACATTCAACATTCAAAGGTGATTTCCTTTCTTTTCAACAGCCAGAAAAGAAAGGAAATGAGCAATGCGTGGCGCCCAGTCCCCTTCCTATGATTCATGCTACATTTTTCTAAACAAACTCTGTTTAAGTGACTCATAAAAGACTGTCAGTGATGTTCAGACCTGCTATATGAAGCAGTGCTAACAATAAGAAAAACTCTATTCAAATTGTAAATTTATTTTTTATGTGAAATGAGAAATAAATGAAAAATAAGTGACACAATACAATAACGCCCCGGCTCCAGTCCACCCCACCAAAGCACATTACTTGTGCTTTTTTGCCTTTGCCTGTACCAATGCTTTTTTCCTCTTTAGAGCAGCTATGGGCCTCACTTTGGCTCTCCTGTCCTCTTACACTGCAGTCTTCCTGCTTTGCTATATTAAAAAAAAAATTGAATGATTCATATTTTAAATATTGTTTCTAGAGCAGCAAGAGCAATGTTTACGACAGCAAATTAAGTTAACTATATAAACGGCATAATATCTCACTGATAACAATCTAAAATTTCAATGAAATAATTAATACTCCTGATATCAATACTGAGTGAAGTTTAGAAATAAAAACACAGACTTGTTTTACCTTGTTTATAACAATTAGCGGTTACACTAACCAGCCCTACAGGCAACACGGCACGGATCAGATACAAACTCCGTATCTGCCGTGCAGGTCAATGGAGAAGCACAGTAGCTAACTAAAACCTTTTTTTTGTTTTAAACGTGGTAATTTGTCTTATATGATCATCAGCATAGTAATTTATGCCTTTTTATCACTGTGACTGAAATACTGGGCAGCGGTTGACTGAGGGGTCCGAGAGAAAGTTGAGCTTTTCCGACCCTTATAGTATAACGCTACGGTGTGCGTGGATGGTGAAGCTCCGTCTGAGCAGCGATGTATTTAATGTCTGCTTCCGAGTGAGGGTTAGGCTTCCCGGACACCTATAGTATAACGCTACAGGGTGTGGTGCATTTCATATACAACTTTGCTCATTATAATGCTCATACACAACGACGGTACTAAGAAAGTATCACAAAGTTTTCGTGGGTCGTAACCATGGGGATAACACGCCCCCCTCTTTCCCAAAACTCTCAACCCAAAACAATTTTTATTTAAATCTCAGTGTTCGAATTCCAGCTAAAACAGTGGGTTCCCTGGAGTTTGCTCCCCTGTACAGGGAACTTTTTTAAAAGAAACCCTGGACACTAGGCTCCGGCTGTTGGATCCTGCTTAAGGTGGGGCATACGTGCCGCAGCTTAAGCAGGATCTATGGGGCCTTAAGTGTTTTGATCTATGGGGGCTAAAAAAAAGTGCAACACAAACCTATTCCAGGTGACTCATTTGAAACACGCTCCTAGACATCGTCCCACAGGGACCTCTGTCTCGACCCAACGTTTTCCCTGAGGCCCCGCACTCGGTCCGCACGCGATGACCACCAGGGGGCGAGAGGGGTGGGGTATTGGTGGCGGCGGCGGCGGCGGCAGTGACGTGGTGGCGGTGAAGGTCCAGGGGTTTGGGCGCCACGGCTGTGCCGCAGAACAATTGAATAGGGTGGCTGAGATGAGAAACTCTTGAAACTCGGGGGAGGGGGCCCAGGTGAAGAATCTAAAGAGAGACGTTTAATATTTGCACAGCTCGTGAGCGCCATCAAATGGTCAAATACCAGTGGAAAGAGAACCCCCCTTCACAAAGTCGGCCATGTTGTTAGCTTCAGTTAGCAACATTTCGGTTTCCAGCGGCATTTTGATGACGTAGACTAAGATTTAGTCTAACGCTGTTGTCCATGCTAAGAACCCTGGATGAGAAAGCAGACCCTGGAGTGAGAATGCACAACATGTGAGGCTACTGGTTATTCTCTTTTGGACTTCAAAGAAAAGTCACATGAAGAGTATGCTCTGAACTGGCAGTGACAGATGAAGGAGGCACATGACATTGCAGGACAATCCATCCAGGACAATCCAGAAAACAACAGGAAGAGTTAAAGAATACTCTGACCATAAAGGACAAAGTGCTGTGCTCGTAGCTGGAGACAGGGTCCTGGAAAGGGATAGAGCAGGAGATCTCAGGCAGACAGCCTGGATGCTGGACAGGGAAGGAGCAGGAGATCTCAGGCAGACGGCCTGGATGCTGGACAGGGAAGGAGCAGGAGATCTCAGGCGGACGGCCTGGATGCTGGATGCGAGAAAGACCACCAGACATGCAGAGCCGCTCCGGAGGATGACTTGGGGACCGGAAAGGTGGCCGGGACAGCTCAGGAGACTGGCGAGGTAGGCGGAGCCGTTCAGAAGGGCGGCGAGGTAGGAAGAGGCGCTCAGGAGGCCGGCAAAAGCGCTGAGGAGGCCGGCGATGTAGGCTGCGTCTCTGCGGCGCTGGGTGGCTGCGTCTCTGCGGTGCTGGGCGGTTGCATCTGCCAGAGGAGTCGGGAGCCATGATGACCACGCCTTCGCCTTGAGACTCCATGTTTCCCGCTAAAAACGGCCAGGCGAGTCCCTGCGACTGCTGGACATCAGGGTCCAATAAATGTCTCTTGGGTTCAGGAACCGCAGAATCAGGACGGGCAGGTAGTGGTGTAGGCTGGAGGCTAGCATGCTGGAGTTTAGCAGGCTGGAAGCTAGCATGCTGGGGGCTAGCATGCTGGGGGCTAGCATGCTTGGGGCTAGCAGGCCGGGAATCAGATTGGGTAACTGGGTTGCTGAGGAAATCCTTGGCCCACCCAGGTAACATGTTCTTGAGCCAAGTGGACACTTCCTTGTGAGACATCCTTCAAGCTGCATCTCTGTACTCACCATTAGGTGCCCTATTCCAACAACATTGGATGCACAGGAGAGTGTAAGATAAATCATATAGTTCATCGTCCATCAAACCATCTGCTGGATCCATGGTTCTGGTCAGTTCGTTCTGTCAGGGTCGGGTGCTGACGGGTCAGCAGGAACAAGGAGGGATACATCCAAACGGAGACGACTCAGGACGTAACAAAAAAAGGCCTTTAATAAAGCAACTCAATAGCTCTGTTCCATGAACAAGCAGAAAACACTTCAATTTGGGAACCACGAGAAATAAGGGACATGATAAAAAACAACCAACCGACAAGAGAACGAAGGAAGTGAACATGTATATATGGGGAGAGACTGATCGAGTGAGGTGATTGGAAAAGTATAAGGACATCTGGTGGACAGGGGAAGAAGGAACACTAAACAACAAAAAGACAAAGTCAGATCATGACCCCGTCTCAACCCTATTGCTTGAGCCCTTCAAGATCAAGTTCATTCATCCCAGATCAGAAATAATTACAAGCAATTCTTCTATGGTTGTGAG
This sequence comes from Molva macrophthalma, assembly GCA_027123675.1. Taxonomy (NCBI): domain Eukaryota; kingdom Metazoa; phylum Chordata; class Actinopteri; order Gadiformes; family Lotidae; genus Molva; species Molva macrophthalma. The sequence goes on from JAOPJO010022919.1 coordinate 15,660, forward strand.
AACAAATATTTCTTTGTACGCTGATCTTTGTTTTTTTGTACACAGTTTTTTTTCAAAATAACCAAAAGGTGTGTGCTAGGGTTCAATCATAGAGCATGATCAAAGATGTTTAAAGATGAAGGTGGACTATATAAGATTCAGTGACAGGCAGTTAAAGCACTCAACAAAACGTGTGTGTGTGTGTGTGTGTGTGCATGTGTGTGTGTGTGTGTGTGTGTGCATGTGTGTGTGCGTGTGTGCATGTGTGTGTGTGTGTGTGTGTGTGTGCATGTGTGTGTGTGTGTGTGC
>JAOPJO010022931.1:0-15907 GCA_027123675.1 Molva macrophthalma
CGCTTGGCCATCTTTCTGCTTTTCCCCACACCCCCCCCCCCCCCCCAGATACACACACACACCTGTTCTCCTTGTCTAAAAATCTTTTTCATGATTTCTCTTTTCTGACTCCTTTCTTTAAAATGTTTTTTCTCTTACTACTTCTATTTTCTCTTTACTCTCTCTCTCTTTTAGGAATTCCATGGCATTTTATAATTTTCATTTATAGTTTTTTAATTTCATACGTTACGAGTGAACGGTAGCTGTAAATGTGTGCATTGCTTATACGTTGCATGTGGGTACTACTTTGTGGGTACTACTTTGTGGGTTCTACTTTGTGGGTCCTACTTTGTGGGTACTACTTTGTGGGTCCTACTTTGTGGGTACTACTTCGGTTGCACCACTGCATCGTCTTTTCTGTGCTGTTGATGGCCATCATTTTAAATGTTACTGGAAATATGAAAACAGATCAACAAAATAGAAAAAACAAGTGAACTTTACTGCATGTCCTCAAAATGCAAGGTGTTGCCTAAGATTCAATATCTATTCGAGTAAAACCACAGGAAGTCACCTCTTTCAGTACCTTCTGATGAAGTATCCTCTGGTATCGTGGTTTCGGGGCTCAGCGTGACTCGGAGAGCGGTAAAGGTTCAACACGTGGTTTATTCAGAGATACACGGTAAACGGACATTCACTCTGGAGGTGGTTCATGAAGCTTCTGCCGGTCCCTGGTACATCTTCAGTCTGTATTGGTGTGGGCGGGATGGTAAAGAAGCCACGCCTACAGGGTCTGATTTACCAGGTAAATCTTCAGTCTGTATTGGTGTGGGCGGGATGGTAAAGAAGCCACGCCTACAGGGTCTGATTTACCCAGAACCATACAACTTTATATGCTGTTGTCTTGACCACTGTTTAGTCAAAACTGGTGTTAGCACTACACATGTATGGTCTAATGAGGTAATAATGTTAGCTTTAATATTGTGTGGTCTAATAAGGCAAAGAAGAAATGAATTTCTTCTTGTCCTGTGATGTTCCAATGGCCGTATGTTATCTGCGGTATCTATCCCTTGAGCTGTGTGGACCCATCGATCCAGTCATCCTTCCTCTCTGCTTGGACCTGTACACATGGGAAACCCCGAGGGCAGCTCCTGGCGTGCCATTTTGCGGTGGAGGCGCAGATCAGTTACTGTGGGGGCAGGAGGGGGCGGGGCCGCGTGAATGACCGTGTGCCGACGGAGTGGAGGAGGCTTTATGTTGTGCTCTTGAGCCCTGCTTTATGTCTGCTTCAAAACATTATAGGCACAGGCAGCGCTATGGGAGACTCCCACTCACTCACACAGGCAGAAACACACGCATGCACGCACACACACAAACACACACAGGGGGACAAACACAGAACCAAAGACCAAAGGCTGTGCCCTAACTCATACTCTTTTGTAGCCCCATGGGGAAATAATATCCACATAGTAAAAACCAAATGACCTCATAAAACCAGGACGACCAATGATTTATCTGTTCAATAAAACGCGGCGACGCTTGCTGTAAGGCAAATAGAATATATGTAAGCAGCACACAACAAGCTAGTTATGCTCGTGATGAAGTGTTCTCCTTCCCTCTAGAACTCATTATGTGGCTGTAAGCAGCACCATATTGAATAGGGAGCTCATTTGGAATAGACTTGATTTGGAATACCACTCCTTTTCTTATCAAGTGTTATGCGGTCATTTCTGTGAGGCGGCATGGATAATGGAATGTATCATCATGCCGATGAGATACCAATAATAAGTAAATAGAGTAAGTGGTTTGTTAGCTTCTAACAGTTCGCTTTTTTCTGTTTTGCATATTCTTTTACGGAGACTGCATTGGGACTCACAATGCATGGGTCACGGAGCTGCTGCTAATGGCTTCCCAAAAGACATGGAAAATGTATGAGAGTGAAATGATATGCTTTAATGAGCTTAGATCTCTCTCTTTTTTGTTCATTTGGGAGCCGTAGGGAGTCTGGTTCCAGACTGGGACCAAGAACGCTGGCCGAGGACGAATTATATTCTCCCAAAATATCCTTCTGGCCAGAGAAGCTTTCAATAACTAGGGCTGTATGAGGTAATAACCTCCCATATAAACCTACTGTATTGTAAAAAACTAACAACGTTAGATTAGTCAAATTTACGGTTATAGACTGATTTTTAGTTTGTTTTTGAATCGTCAAAGAGGAAAGGAGGGAAATGACAATGCTGCAATCAAGCAATGTTTCAGTCGCTTAATTTGAGATTGTTATTACATATTTTTGAAAGTTATGAAGGTAATAATTCCCTACAAAGAAAATGTGAAGTTGCCCACCATTAACGTTGTTGCAAGATGAGTGACAATGTCTACTTACTCATTTGTAATTGTTTACAAACTATTGCAATAAATCAGACATGGGTGCTTCAATTCAGGATTTATAATTCAGTAACTATGGAAACACAAGCTCCATTGGCCACAGTGCAGTTTGCCCTTTATCAAGGCAAACAAATGACAATGTCCCTAAACAAATTATTATTAATTATACTTACATATCATTTTTTCAATAACGCTGCCTTTATCTCAAATGGATTAGTATCAGTTGTCATCATGATTGAGTGGCATAATGACATATCTTTATAATTAAATTTTCATAGTTATAGTATATCCAAACCTTTCATAGTATAAATATCCTAATATTTAAATGATGTGTATGTATATTGATGAAGCATAGTTTTTCATCCTCTGGTAACGTGGTTTTGGGGCTAGGTATGACTCGGAGTGTGGTAAAGGTTGAACACGTGGTTTATTCAGAGATACACGGTAAATGGACATGCAATCTGGAGGTGGTTCATGAAGCTTCTGCTGGATCTAGGTAAACATTCAGTCTATATTGGTGTGGGCGGAACAGTAAAGAAGCCACGCCTATAGGGTCTGACTTATCTCAGACCCATACAACTCTATACGGTATGTGTTGACCACTCCATGTGGAGAAGCAGAAACTAGTCAGAACTGGTGTTAGCACTACAAATATGTGGTCCAATGAGGTACTAATGTTAGCTTTAATATTGTGTAGTCTAATAAGGCATAGAATAAATTACAACATTTTTTTATTATTATATGAAGATACATTAATAGAGTGACAAAGCACTGACAAGTTAAGTTGGTTATGAAATGACATTTGCAATTAAGTACAAACAAAACAAAAGTTTTGTTTCGACAAACTTTTCGGAAGAAAGTGAAACTGAATGTTCCAAGGTTACAGAGTTGCAGTGAGGAAGGAATAGTTTGGAATGATTCACAACAAGCTTGAATCAACAATAGTCCCTGTCAGGATGTAAATAAAGGTGTGTCATAAATAAAGCGTGTTATTTTGTAGCGTTTTATTTTTTAACATTAATATATATCCTTGCTTTAACAGTAGTACTCACAGAAAACATACACTCATACAGGCACACTCATCCACAGAGAAAAGCGGGTAGGCAGTACGTACACTTGCTTCAGAGAAAATTGTAAATCTAAGGGATTTCAACTCTCTTCTTGAACATGACAGTTTTCACACCTTTCATCACTTTCCCAGCCCATTACTAATACTCTTATTATTATTCCTCCTCTTGAACCTCTCTATCCTCTAGGAGTGGAGGCAGGATTTAAACTGTAATTTGTGCCAAAACAAAACACAAACAAATTGTCTTCAGCCAACACTTGAACTTTTTTGCATCACTTTTGCTCAAAACTATTTGAAGAATAAGACAAACCCATCCAAGGCTCAATCAATCCAGAGATGGTTTCTCTCAAAATCTATTTGGTGTGTGGAGAAAAAAGTGAGACATTCACATTTAGAATTAAGATTGAGATTGCGTTTCATTATTGTAAATAGGACAATACCTTTGTAAAGTATATCATAAGCAGAATGCTTAGAAAGTCCATCCCCATCTGAATAAAATGGTATGAATATCTGCACAGATCTGCAACAGTTTTGAGAAGGAGAGCCAGAGAGATCAGGGAGAGCCAAACATACCTGTTGAAAACACTGCCAAATTAATTAGCCTGATATTTAAAAATTTTGAGGCATTTCAATTTTCTGCATGAATTGAATTAGCATTCAGATTAAAATATAATATGCAAAAAGGCAGGATAACAAAAAGGGGAAAATGTGCAAGATGTCAGAGAGAGACAGTAAATAATCGCACAGGTGCCACATGCTGACATACATACAGGCAGGTGTGGCATGTTTACACAGTGCTGTAGATTTACAAAGCACCTTTTTTATTACAAGGCACCAGAAAGAGCTTAATTCATCCCCATCCCCGGCCTCTGCCCGTCTTTCTTCCAACTCCCGTCAGACAGTTTTACAACTCCAATACAAACTGGTGATAAAATAAGTATTACAGTAGGCTTGTCTCACAAATGTTCTGAGGTCGACAGAGGCAGAGCGAGACAGTTGTGTACCTTCTCAGCTCGAGTGAGAGTGATTTAAAACTCTAATACAGTTGTAATGCAATGAAAAATGGATAATGCAATTTAAGGTTCCAGTGTCACCAGGGAAATATCTTCCCCCTCCTCCCCCTTAATGGCAAGAAGGGACATTGAAACGCTACACTTACTCGGTGGAGTTTTAAATGTACATATCACCCAAGAGTGAGCTTCTATGCAAACCTCTATAAGCCGTGCCACGATGGGTGGCATGAGGAATCACAAAAAGAAAGGCTGTGTCAACGTCCAAGTCCCTTTGAGATGGTTGAGTTCACTCGGAAGAACCAGATGGAAAGGAAGTTTCCACAGATCCGTAAAGTTTCAACAGATCTTACGGACACGGCAAGTTCACCCAAGAGTTTCCTCGACTCATTCAGCAATTGCACCTCCATGCTGGCTTCTCTCAGAGCTATACTTATATTTGGCTTGATTTGTCTAAGTTTAATGATCTCCTTGAGCAGTAACCATCTCCAGATAGCAAGGATAGATACACAGCTATGGCAGGCCATTAACAGCATCAGACGTTTTACGACCTTGTTTCTGCCGATTCGAAAGATTGTGATTTAATTTGTAATTTTCTGCCCATAACCTGTGTACTTCCGTCACTTTAATACCACAATGTGCTGTAGGAAAATGGTGCTTAAATATGCCATGAGGATTGCTGGGGAATATATCTTTGGTATCCCGTCTGGGCTGTTGGTTTCAGCCCAGAAACGCAGAAGTTTTGGGTTAAAGAATATTGCATGGATTTTCCGACAGAGGGGTATGGGAGTTTCTTTGGCACACGCAAGATAAGGAAGCCCTTCTGAGGATGGCGTCAGCCACCTAGATCAAACGGCAGCACATGATATCATGGAGTCTTTCAAGTGCCACCTACTCAAATGTGTCAACCACAACTCCCTTGCCATTATTATGCATTATTATTGAAAGAAAGCATATACATTTAATTGAGGATCTTAGACAAATTGAGTGGGTTTATGTTTTGTATTTTGTTTACCTGAAAAGCAATGAGCAAACAGCCTCTAATAAATAACACCATAAACAATGAACATTAATAAACAATGAAACCATGAACATCAATGAACAATAATTATTACGAAACATAACCTGACTAAATGGCTCCAAAAAATGTTAATGCATTTTTTATTTAGCTTTGTGCTTAGCGGCTGAACTGTGTAGAAAAGCTCATCCTCATATTCAGTTTGAGGGGGAGAGGTGTGGCCTGGGCATGTCGTTGTCTTAAAGGGGACATGAAGCCAAAACCGTTTTTTTTCTCTCTTTTTACACGGTAATATGTTTTATTTGAACGCAACATTGTCTGCCATTTTTCACTGTAACTAAAATAAGACCGTCGTTTGTTAAATCCTATGTTTCTGCCGGTCTCTGCCAAACAGTTTGTGCTCGCGCCGCTCGGCTCCAAACGTCACCGGTGTTCTTTTCGTGATGTCGTAGTGCCTTTTAGCAAACTCGACCAAGGGACACCGCGGTGAGGTGTGCGTGTGGACGTGTGGAGTTCGTGTAGGCGGCGGTTGATTTTGATGTCCATGTCCGAGAGAGGGTTATGCTTTCCCGACACATAGCTTAAAGCCGTGGTGTCCGGCGCATTTCATATACAGCATCGCTCATTACACGCTAATTACGCTAATACAAAACGATGGTACTAAGTTGGCGATGGACGAAACCATGGCGATTACTCTTTAAAGACGGATCTCATGGAATGATTTGTTTGTGTCTATTCAGCGTGTGTCTCTTCATTTTGTATTTTGGGGGAAATCTAGGGTTGCTTGGATGAGTGTCAGTTCTGCTGATGATATGCAACGAATCACGCACTATATATTACATTAGAAGTCACCAGCTAAATCAGATCAACATCATTGCAAACATCAATGGAGAACAGCTTGATTCTGTAGGCCATACTGACATGCTGAGGGGATGCATGGATGAAAGTAGCATAGATCATATACTTAGCAGCATGCACAAAAGAACATGAAGGAATGTATTGTGCCACAGGGCAATGCTTATAATTATATTGCATATGATTATTAACTCAAAATCTCTGTCTTGCTCTCTCTATATTATATTGCTGGCTTTTGCTCATTTTTTCATGTTTTTGATGTTAGTTTTTCTATATTAACTTTTCTGCCACTTCTTGCTTTTCTCCCAAGGTAGATACAAAAGTGAATTACAGAAAATGAAAAGTAAATTCATGAACTGTTATTTATAATAAAATAAAAAAGTGATATGGCATGGTTCAATAACTGTAGCATTATGAATACTCTCATATTATATATGACATGGCTTATAACCTAAACTGAGGCAACTTCTTGTCATCCCTCTCTCTTTTACCCTCTGCCCCCTCCCCTGCGCGCCACCCAGCGGCCTGTCAATATTAATGATTGATAGGTGCTAATCCCTGACCCTTGCCTCATTTTTCTCTCTCCCCTTCTGTCTTTTTCTTAATTGTCTCCTCATTCCCGATGCTCTGGTCCCTGGGATGTACACTGAATAATAAAGCCTTTGTTCAGCCTCACTCCAAGAGTGGACGTCCCAGATATTAAGATGTGCACCTATGAGTGTGTGTGAAAGCTACTCTATGCAGTATTGATGAGGTGCGATCAATTCTTTCAAACAATGAATTGAATAGCTTATTATTAAAGGTATTGTAAAGCAAATCAGTGATTCTTATTTGTCTAAATGTGTGTGTGTATTTAAAGGTGGTGTTTGTTGTAATCCTTGCCATGGATGATACATTATATATGTTTAGGTTACATAACTAAAAAGCCACCTATGTATATACATTGTCTTTAGAATGAAATATACCCTCCCTTACTGTAAAACATTCAACAGGCCTCACAGTTAATGATACAGATTAGTATTGTTCAATAACACCAGTTAACAGGGTTTTTCAACAAATAGGTCAATGCTAGATGTTTCTAGTAATGTATTGTACGTACATATTCATATACACATACGTATTCATGTCCTAAAATGTCAGGACACTGTGGATACAGGTTAATGTTTGTCTATTAACTTCTCTTAATAGACAGAATGTCCATGAGCGTTGAATAAAAGGGAGTATGCAAGACGAAAGAAGAGAGGGATAGAGAAGGGCTAGGTAGAGAGCCACATGGCTCAAACAGCATGTTTGAGATTCATCTTATGCAAGTAGCTTCGGGGCTTAAATACTGTATATAGGGCCTTCTTGCTAATCTAAATGAATGCTCTACTTCAAAATTCTACATTTGCAAGGTCACTACTTATGTTTGATTCCATTTGTTGTTGGAGCAGAATGCAAAGAGAAAGACATCATTTTAACCCCTTGGGGGGTAATTTAGTCTGCTTTTGAACCCTTCTCTAGCAGCAGGTGGCCCGTGCCTGGAGACAAACTACAAGTCTACTACTGGTGGAGCCTCGCTTAAGGACACAGGCACAAAGATCCTCTGACATGCTTGTCTTTTGAAGCGGGATGGAACCCATAACATACACACGTTTGAATGTTTCCCCCCCAAAACATCTATTTCATGTGTTGGTAACTCTGCAGCAGATGGTAACTTTGAAAAAACGTTCATTAATTAAGTTAATTATTAGGACAGAATTCGAAATGTTTGAAATACAGAATTCGTATTTTATGCTCATTAATGGATGCTAAGTCTCTAAAATCGATACATGCAAAACCATCACGAATTCTACTCCCCATCCCATGTTTCTTTGATGCAGGCTTTGAAGCCGCTTGAACTTCACTGAATATTCTTTTTCTTTCAGAAACATGCCACCATAATGCAACGTGTTGAGTGACACCTCAACCCGTACATGCATCCAACTGTGTGTGCGTGTATGTGTGTGTGTGTTGTGTGCAGAATCTCTTGCACACAGGTTTTTGTGTGTGTGTTTGTGTCTGCTCTATTATACTGATTATGGTTATACATCTTTGACTTTGTACTGACTGAAGTTGAGGAAGTGGCGGATTATCTATACTCTTGGTTGTGAGGGAAACATCTCCGGACAGTGGATCATGGAGCTAAATAATAAGCATCTTCCTCTTGCTTTAGATCAATCCGGGATTTCATTCTGCGCCTGCATATAGTTCACATTCAACGTGCAACCAGGAATTAGTCTTGTCCCAAGGACATTCAACGGTGAGGACAATGGAACTGGTTGTAATCTCTGTGTTTGGGAGATAGACAGCGTAGAGGAGTTTGACCTCACAGAAAGACAAGGGGATTACTGATGAGTCCCTCTGTGTGAGTGTGTGTGTGTGTGTGTGTGTGTGTGTGTGTGTGTGTGTGTGTTTGTGGATGAATGTGAGAGAGAGACAGCTGTGTGCATGTCTCCCAATCCCACTGTGTCTGACCTCTAGGCTTTGTACAAGAAAAGCATTAAAACATCATGAAGTCAATTTCTGATTCTGAAACCAGAAGTTAGAAAACCAGTAATGAGTCTGTTGAGCCAATGAAAACATGTTATCAATCAATAAGTTTGACTTATCTTAACAGTATTTCGCAAAGTTCCTCGGGGAACATGAAAGACGGAGAACAGGCTTACTCACACACACAATGAATACAGGGTGCGACTCTGCTGCACATCTTCCAGACTGGAGCTGCAGATCCTGAAATCTGCCCGACTTTAGGGAACTACACGATATTCTGTGTGATGATTTTAACTGTGAAGTTAATTCTGAAACCAGGCTCAATATTTCTTGAATAAGGGTTTGAAAAATCGTATTCAAAGAAAGAAAAAAAAAAGGACAGATTTTGACTTTTCAGGTGACCAAAGAACATAATGGATAATGGGGAGAGATGAGATGATGTAATGTCCCACAAGTGAGAGCACTTTTGATAACTTGTTGCCGGATAACTTTGGACACAAAAGCCCACACTTGAACCTGGAATGATGTAACTTTTTGCACTGGAGACATCCGGTTTATTCAAACTTATTTGTAACTGGAGCCGTAACTTTGTACTTTAGAGGGTCCAAAAAAGGAAACCCATCCACCCACCACTCAATTACCACAGGGACGTTCTCCAGCCTCTAAATCAATCAGTCCGTGGAGAAGAAGGTCACCTCAACATGATCTCGGTCACCTCAACATGATCTTGGTCCCATAGGACGATATGGTAGATAGGCCTCTACCTTTTAAACAGTTAAGTGGGTTGGACTTTATTCTTATTAATCTGCACAACTTGAATTGATTGAACACTGAGCATGCACTGAAATAATTGTACACACTGGGTTTAGCCTCAAGCCGATGTCCCCCAGCTGTCACAAGATCACCAAGATGTTTGTCAATGTACCTACTGAGAGAAACAATGTAATGTCATATTCAACGTTAATACATGCAGTTAATTCAGCAGTGTTGTGCTGTTTGCAGCATAAACCATTTACTAGCATTACTCTGCTAGTAAAGGCATGACAATCGACACATTATGCCAGATCATAGACAGATATACAAGTCTAGGGATTGCCGGTGCATGTAGCACACAAAAACCCAGGTTTGATTCTTGTTTTCTTTGCAGTTTTCCACCAAGTAGACCCAAGAAGTGAACTAAGGACATGATGTAAGTATGCATCTTGTTCGTACCTTTGCCCTTGCAACGCGACGTGCAAGGACGCCCACTGTGTGTTCATTAGTGTGTTGCATTTTTAATTCTTATGAATTCTAAATCAGCCGCGTCTCCCCGCCCTTCGTCTCAATTTTAATGGATTTCATTGCAAACTGTGGCATCAATTTGGTTGTTGACTCGTCTGCATTCATTATTCATAGGCGCGCAAGGGTGACGGGCTCAACTTTTTGGGGAATTTTGAAAAACAAGCCGATAGAAAGAAGACTTGTTAGAACAAGGACAAGTCACCTGCTGTACACAATAAGCATAAATGCGCGCAGGCACACACAGTCGCGCACACGTGCGCACACACAAAGACACACAAATACATATGGTCTGTATTTGTCTGTGATCCTTTACTTGTCTTTTATTTTCCCATTTCAGAAACCCTCGATGTATTCTATTCAAACGATTGCGGTCTCACCGGAATGGTTTGCACCCTGGACATCCCAGAAGCCAGTGCTGGGACATCAAAAAAACACCACTGGGTGTTATCCTCCCTGAGAATACATTCAAAAACATGTCCTCTCCAAGCAACTCTCCTTCCCATTGTGAAGTTAAACTTGTCTGGATTAGATGCAATGTATTGGTGTTGTTTAGAACATTGAAAACTTTTCTAAACTATAACCTACCATAAAATGTGGTCTTGTCTTGCTCAACTGGTTATATGGTATAACACTGCCAGGGGTTAAGGGTTCGATTCCCACTGTGGCCACCCGCATAATGCATGCACGTATAGGGAACATGTTCACTTCAAGATAAATGATGGCCTAAAATACTTTGACATCATCAAGACATGTCGACTGGGATGTAGAACTCCCCAGGTGGTATTTTAATGTGTTGTGTAGTATTTCACTTTGACACGGCTAAACTCGCAGATGCTACTACATCACCCAGAGACATTGCTGCAGAATAAACAATGGGGTTTAATAGGAGAGCATGTCTGCATAAACCACAAGTATCAGATATTAGTTTAATTCCCATATGACAAAACTCAGGGGTTCTGTATCAGGATCACTGCGTATTACATTTTTTGGAAACTTCTTATTGGAAAAATCTGAAATTCTTTTGAGGAAACAATATTTATTTGCCAGGCCAGCAGCATCGTAAATCCAGAATGTAATCCAGCTTTGGGGGCTTGGATCATGGCCATGATCTCCATACAGCTGATCTCTGTTGTACCATAGCACACTGCCAAATGTCTAGCTAGCTTTACAATTAATAATAAAGCCTGTTAAACATATCATTATAATACATTTTATTTATTCAATTTATAAATCAACAGAATGTGTCCTCCTGATGTTGAGAGGGGAAAGCAAAGGTGATTCTGGGTAGTGTAGGATACCAGAAGGGATCTATTCAGCCCAAACATTTGTATGTGGATTTTGCGTTAGCAAACCAGGAGTTAATGCAGCCTGTAAGAACACTATACTTGAAACAGTTGATCCTGAGTCCACTGCCATTGTTAGAGATGTGCCTCACTTCCCTTGAAATTGGAACAAGGATGATGTAAAAGTGAGTCTACCCACATGACAATTTTTCCACCGCATCCTCCTGCTCTTCTGTGTAGTCTCGGCAAAAAAGTTTCCAAACGAAAAATCCCAGCCCTCCCTTTAGCCCTACCTCCAATGCCACACCCATGAAACATGTGACTAGCTCACTGGCTTTAGCGATTGGTCTGCCTAGCCAGGTGGAATGAGCCAAATTAAATGATTGGACATACTAATAAACTACACAGATACCTAGCTTATTTTCATTTTTTGTCAGAGCATTATATTTATTGATTGATGTCAGCATATAAAGAGAATTTCAAAAAATGACAACAAACAAAAATTACCAAAAAATAATACATTGGAAATATATGAATAATAAATTGCCTACTCTAGCTTTAAAGTACAATTGCGAAATGTATAAGTCAAAACACATTTGATTCTAATGTGTGCATGTAAGAGTATCTGCAAAGTTTGGCCTCACTTGGAACAGCATACAAATCATTTACTGCCTGTCCCACCTATTTATCATTCAAGTGAGTGAGTGATTAATTAGACTTCTATCACCACCTGCCTTCAACAGGATACATATAATTTACTGTTTTATTAACAGCAAGCAAAAGCAGTTTCAGTGCACGAGTATCATCATAACCTTTCTATATAACAGCGGCAATGCCAGTGTCACTTTAACTGCTTAGAAAATAACCAACTTCCCCAAACTATCTGCAGCATATGCTTTCTTTGTTAGAGTAACCCAGACTCTCCTGTCTATGTTCGTGTGTGTGTTTATGGGAGTACACTAGCACGTCCTGTCACGTGTGATATATGATCTCTATCTCTCTCTCTCTCTCTCTGAGTGACTTGCAGCAATATACATTTGACAAAGATCAAGGGGCTTTTGAGTGTGTGAGTCGCCGGCACGCATGAATAGAGAGAGAGAGAGAGAGAGAGATGAGAGGTGGAGCTGGAGGGCATGTAAAGCTGGACCAAGCTTTATAATGTGTATAGAACATGTATGAACACTGCCAAGTATTATCTGTGTGTGTGTGTGTGTGTGCGTGTGTGTGTGTGTTTGTGTGTAACTAAATCTTTAAGACCTATACAATGACAATGGGGTTAAGCTTGTGCTTTCAGATGATACATTACCTGTGTGTTTGTGTGTGTGTGCGTGTGTGTGTGTTTGTGTGTGTATGTGCGTCGTTGGGGGTATCTGAGTCTCACTGACCTACACACTGACAACAAGGTGAAGACCTGCTCAATTGGACGGAACGAGATACAATGGCCACATGTCTGTGTGTTTGCGGCGGGGTATTATGTGTGTATCTCTGTGTGTGCACGTGTGCTTTTGTGACTCCAAAGGTCACAAAGACATGGTAACTTAATGCTTTTGTGTGTGAGGGCCTCGGATACGCCACCTCCTTTTCCCCAACGCATTTGCATTGTGTGCGTGTACAGGTGGTACCACACGCACTGACATTACAACAACAAGTGACATGTTGGCCCTTTGACAAAACCATGGGCTAACCAATCTATTACAGCCAAGCGGTCACATTTAGTATAAAGCCTGAGAGGAGTCCATGTGTAGGACCCCTTAGAATTCATACATATTGATAAGGACCCCCTACAATGACACCAGATTTTTTAAATTACAATTTTAAGTGTTAAAATGTGCAATCTGTTCGTAACATATTGAATAAAATGTATTTTTGCCTTTGCATTACTTTTGCATTGTAAATTATCCCGCTGAAAGCAGACATTCCTGCCGTCTCTATAGTGTACCATATTGTAGGTTATCCTGAACCTTGTATCCACCCTGGAACATCATGAAACATCATACAGAATGGAGGGGTGCCCTGACACAAAGGAACTATTTCTTTAATAATAAATAATATATACAAATTATAAATCACAATGAGAATACATGCAAGCACACACACATATATCTTAAAAGCACATATTAAAAGTACTGGTACTTAGTACTTATTACTTATTATTATTATTTATAAATACTTAGTAGACAGGGCCAGTGATGCATTGCAACATATTGTTGTGACAATGCAATCTAAAATGCTGGAAACATTTGAGCGTTTGTAAAGTGCACTGTGGTAGATTATGTTGGCTTGTCTTATATTTAGTGTATTTCATGAAATTAAGTGAAATTAATTCATAAATATAACAGGTAACACTTTACAATAAGGGGCCAATAGTTAACTATTAACTAGCATTAGTTAATGCAGTAATAAGCATTAAGTAACAATTGACTAACAGTTAATTAACAGTTAACTAAATCATTTATTATTGGTGTTCAGGTTGGCTGATGGTGTTAAGGTAACTAAGGTATTAATTTATACATTATTCAATAGGGGTAGGATTAACAGGGTAAGGGTTAACCCTAATTCTATTAAATAATGTATAAATGAAAACCTTACTTAACATGAACACCATTAGTAAATGATGACTAGACCATAAGTTAACTGTTGACTAATTGACTAATGTTAATTACTGGTTAATTATTGTACCCTTATTGTATAGTGTTAGCATATTACATACAATTCAATATTTTCAAATAATAAATATATGCAGTTATTAAACTATGTTTCAAATGTCACCCATTCCACTAATTTCTGAATTTTTAACCAGATTAGATTTGATTTTCACCTCTATTAGATAGAGGTGAATTATAGTAATTATTCATTACATTTTCAATGATCAAAGGTTTTTATATCATATTTTTTAACAAATATTAAGTGTTTCAATTTTTCTATATAAACATTTAAGAAAAGTAAATAAATTAAGAACTACTACTATCTCTAAACATCTCTCACATCTCTCATAAAACTTTAAACTTTTGAATGGTATTCAAAAGTCACTCGAAATGCATAAACACAGTGCAAAGGGCTACATTTGGCTCGAACCTCAAATTCACGATCAAGGATCCAGATTGTGAATACAATGTGTGCATGGTGGAAATGCTGCCACACCACTAGCAGTACACCCTAAGGAGTAAAAAGCAATATACCACCACCATATCCAATATCTTACCTTACGTTGAATTCCGTACATTATACACACACCCACACACAATAATGTAGTTTAACTGCCACAGAACCCCTCGGTAAGACACACACACACACACCTCAAAAATGTGCACTGGACTTTAGAGGACGGCGATGAATAAACATTATGGTTTAAGAAGAACACGTGCGATATGTACAAGAGTGTTAGCATATGTAAAATTCATAGCTACACCGAGAGAGAGACTTGGATGTTTCACGTGCAGATGAAAATGCTGCAGTATTTTGCAGTTTACCTGCAAAATACAGGGTAAAACAAAATTACAAAAATAGTGTCTACAATTGGTGTGCATATAATATGGAAATGCTTAAAATGTATAAATGGCTTCTTAATGATACATTTGTAATTGATGCGACCACAGACCAGTACCCCTAAACTAGCTGTTCAAGCTGTTTAACCTGACATGGTCACATTGATATTCTTAGATGAATATTAATAATTTCACATCCATCTGCATGAAAGTAGAAAGCCATTAATGTTGATTTGAACAAAAGAGAAAATGGAAAAGACACAAAAGAGTCAAAGGTCATTCCACAAAATGTTATCTGACAAGAATTCTAACATTTTGCTGTCTCGTGTGAGACTAAGATATACGTAATTATCCAAATAATGGACAATTATAAATATAACATAATGAAAAGAAAGGATATGAAAACAAATTATCTATCCAGACCTAGTATAAAAATAAATAAATGGGTTTGTGTCTAACCGATGCTCTTGAAAACCTCCATTATGGTTATATGAACTTCTCTTTATTCATGGCTTTATGCATTCATTTTTGGAAAGTAGTGAATGGCCAATATCACGGCTGAAATTGGTTGGCAGCCCTAAGATAAATAAATCTTTCTCTTTAGGTCTTAGATTGGAGATAGTTAAGCCAAGCACTGGGTTGGTGTGTGGATATGGATCTGAGGGGCATTAGAGGTCGCACCGCGGGCATTGTTTCGTAGCTTTGGGACCATCAACTTCAGGTTAAGGTCACGATGTTGAAGGAAAGGTGCAGTTTCCCCTCCCCCGCCCTTCTCTCCTCTTCCTCCTTTTACATCCTACCCTCTCCCTTCTTCTCTGCATCTGTGCCCCTCACCCTCTCCATCCCCTTCCTTCCAAATCCCTTCTGCATTTCTTTGCTCACTCCTGTCACTTTCCCACCCACGCTTTTTTGCTGAGTTTGCTTTTTCGCTCCCGTCCGCCCCGCGCCGCGCCGGCGCCCCCCCCCCCCCCCCCGCGGGGGGGCGGGGGGGGGGGGGGGGCGCCCCACCCCCCCCGCGGGGCGGCGCCCACGCG
>JAOPJO010022976.1:2158-15802 GCA_027123675.1 Molva macrophthalma
CCCCCCCCCCCCCCCCCCCCCCCCCACCGAATAACGAGATTCTCATCTGAGCTCTCGACACACTGCCCACAGATACATGCGCAAATTGGTGGCATTTTCATTTTGTTCTCTTGCGCTAAATGTGCTCGCCATTAGTGTGTTGATGTCGCTTTCGTTTTTGTACCCGTTTATTGTAGCAAGGTGCGCTTATTACTTTTGCGGGCGCGATTGCTTGCGTGTGTGGTTGTGTGTGTGTGTGTAAGCGCGCGGGTGTGTTAGTGTGCATGTGTGTGTGTGCGCGAGTTGTGTGTGTTGGTGCAACGTATTTGTGTCCTTGTGCATGTAGTTGCCTTCATATTTACAAATGTAGTAGTAAGACTGTGTATGTGTATGTGCGGCCTTGGGTGTGTGTCGGGGAGATAAAGAGTGTGTTCCCTCTCTCGCTCTCCTTTTCTGAGTTGGGCTGTGGTTCCCCCGGGGCTCCTGTGGCAGTAATGGCCTGCTCCTGATTGCTCTGATACAGGTTAGGAATATTGGCTTTAATGATGTGTAAAATGAGCAAGCAGTGCCTGTGACATTTACAGATGGCACCGCCTTGGCCTGTTCTTCCCAACTGCTCGTTAATTCACGGGAATGGCGAGCACTTCTTTAAGTGACTGGCTGATGCGTGCCTGCGTGCGTACGTAGCAGGGTCGACACACAGAAACATAGAGAAGATGGCACAGAGTCAACGCAACACTTCCTGGAAACCAAAACAATAGCTCACCTTTTGATGTGTCCTCCTCAGCCCATGTCCTGTTCCCAAACACACACACACACACACACACACACACACACACACACACACACACACATATACACACACTCACACACACATTCACATGCACTGTCGTGCACCACTGAAAGCGTCCACATGTCCTTTCTTCAGTCACGGTTTAAATCAATCTCCAGAGTGTGAAGCGCTCAGACAGTATAGTATAGAGTATATACTTTGCTTGCTGCCTGCCATACAGACAACCCAGCTGGGTTCAACACCCAAACACCCCCGGAGGTACTAATCTGGTGCCGAGGTCCTCCCTGCCACATCTGCTGTGTGACACACACATGTGTGCACGAACACACACACACACACACACACACACACACACACACACAGATAGAGTGATAGTCCTGGATTCACCCTGCTTCCTTCCTTCCTCCCGTTTCTTCTTTGATTCAGTTGAATCAACATATGTTTGATGTTTGTGGAAAATAATGCTAAACTTAAATCTCGGGTTTATCTGTTTATTCATGGGATTTATTTGTAGTCATGATTACTTTATTTGATTTTCATCTTTTGATTATTTAAACACAGTGGATATCTTTATTTACATATAGGATGGTCATTGTGGCTCTGAAGGATTTTGTTGCTGAACATTTGAAAGTGTGAGATTTTTTTTCCCCTTGTTTAATTGTCCTTATAGAAGATAGAAATTAGCTGGTGAATACTTACTTCTCTAGCTGCGGTATGTCCGTCTCTTTGCAACTTAATGGCTACTCCATGATAATAGATTTTTTGTGTTAATGATTCCTCCATGTTAACTAAAGCAAATAGTATTAGCGTCATTATGCACAGTTTGCTTGTATTGGCTTTAAATGGCCTCTATGTCCATTCATTATGGTTACCATGGTAATTCAATTTTAATCAGTTGGAACTTGATAATAATGTTGAGCTGGTCAGTATCTGGTTGGGAAGTGGGAGGGTGCACTAACATTAATGTGACACGCTAATCAGTTGCGCTAACTGCCGATCTGAGTACTCTGTTGACTCATTATGATCCTCATCATAGCGTACTCCAAAGCTGTAGTGATAGTAGTCATATCCAGGCCATTTCATCTTGAGGAAATACAATTTCCTGAATTTCCTCCATTCACATTTTGTAGGACAAACACAGGTGTCACTCATAATGCTAATTAGGGGTCTGCTCTTTTTATGTACCAGAGCATTGGTAGTAGACTAAACTAGTGAAGGTCTCACACATTGACAATGGACCATGTAGCCCAGTACATTAAAGTAGCAGACCCATTATTAATATTATGAGCGACACCTGTGTTTGTCCTACGATGACACGTCTGTGAAATGGGTCTATTGGCTTCTTCCTCAAGTGTCAGTTAACATGACAGAACAACATTGGCCACTTTGAATGGAATTGCAATTGTGGACAAACGTATTAAAACCTATGATGTGATGATACACTGTATATGAATGGACTTGGTCTACCTTGGGCAACAAGGGTTTGTTGGGTACCTTGGGCAACAAGCGAAATCTAGCAAAAACACCAAAAACAAAGGGCTGTTGCCTCACACGATCCACTGTCCTCCTTAGTGAGTACAGTTTGGCTTCCATGGGAATTTCCTTGCATGGAAAATTAGATTTGTTTTGCCATGTATAATCATCAGTTTAAGAACGCAGCCATCCAGTGCTTTTTTAATCTCCATAATGAAAGTGTTTTAATGCCTCCAATTTATTGCCTGACCAGTCAACAGAATAATTAGCTTTTTTTCAGGTTTATAAAAAGAAAATTACACGTGTTACAACATTGAAGTCTGAGGAACATTTGAGCGTGGAACACACTTGAGCGTGAAAGTTGATATCCTGTAGAATATTCTTTAAAGGAACCGGCTTTTATGAACCGTACGGAAACAAAGAACCCAACAAAAATAACATTTAGAGTTGAATTGTTTTGTTGGTCTTAATTCTTTCCATTTCTGACAATTTTCCTCCTCGCTTGAATCTCGTCCTTTACCAGTTGACGCCCATTATCCCCTGCGGGGATAGTAATTAAATACCAACTTGTGCCTGGAAATCGCCCCCCTGCTTAAAGAAGACTTCACCGGGCAACTCTAAATACAGAGACTTTACTAGTCCTCTATTGATTCCCTGTGACCTGTAGTCGATTGCACAAACTAAATCAGATAATTGAAGTTGGTGTCGAGCTAATTGGATTATTGCTTTCCCCCTGAAGAGCTGGTCCTCCACCAGAGTGGAGGGATTGCTACATTAGTGTATTGTCCGTGAGGCATCTGTCACTGAGAAGCATCCTGGCTCCTACCTATGGGGTGGGGGGGATTTATTGATTTATAAATATCAAACTAGCTCGGTGTGAATATCAATTCTGTCATTGGCCGTCGTTATTGTTTGGCAACCCTGTGAGGTGCCAGTATTTCATCACACAACAAGTCAATACATTTCGTCGGTTAAACGTACATTTTGCCCGGGTTAGGACTTGATTGCTAATAAATAGGATGTGTTGATTGCTCATGTTAATGTTGCTAATGATGATAGGATAATTGCTCATGATGATATTGTTTGATGATTAATGATGTGACTTTCTTGTAGTATTTCCTTTCTGGAAAAAATGTACGGTAACCCTTATTGATCAATTTTTTTTATTATTAACGAGCATCCGTAATAGTATATTACAATACAACTCCCAGTACACAGTGAGTGAAAGCCATATAGGAGGAAACCGTTCCCCCTGTGCCTACTTAGCTCTGGCCCTCCTACCATGCTTTATGCAAATCAGCCTGCTATTTGCGTAGACATAATTAGGTAATTACAAATCATTTGGGCTATGATCTGGAGCATGTGCAGGGACCAGAGATGTTACATCAGTCACATTGTACTGTACAGAAATAATAAATTGCTCCCACACAACGGAGGCTTTTTGACATGTGTTCCAGCATATGTTGTGTCAGACCTCTCACACAAAATGACAGGTTACATTTTCATAAGCCTTGCTTAATCGAGAGCGGTTAATTATAGTAACAATCCCCTGTCGCACACATTGCACATTGGTAATTTAGTTCAATGGAGATTTCAAGGGAAAGGAGGGGTTATGCTGGCATCATTTGTAAAAAGAAGAAGTAGCATTGCCGTTGATATTTTTTGATTTTGTTGTTAATTAAAAGGCTTGACAGAAAAAAAAAAAAAAAAATTAAACCTGACCTTAATATGTGAGAATATATTATTTCGAGGATTATTTTGAGGGAATTTGTAAACTAATGCTAGCAATGGTTATAAGGTCAAAATGAGGCAATCATGTCACAAATATGAAAATCTGATAGGATGATTAATGTCAAACAATATTTTTTGTTGGTATATGGTTTACTCTTTACTCTTTATTGTTCAGTACTAAAAGTGTTTACAACTGGTTTAGCTGTAGTCTTTAGGTTGAGGTGAGATAAACAGGTTCCTCTAGTATCCAGTATAGTCAACTGCTTTCTGGGTCTAGTAGAATGACAAGGAAGAAGTAGAATACCTTTCAGCAGTTACTAGGTAGCCTTCCCTAGAAGAGGTCAAAGTGATAATGGTGATTATATGCTTCTGATACTTGAAGTGGCGAGACTCTGGTGTTGCCTGGCAACTTTGTTAATATGGGATCCCAGCTGTGAGACAGGTGATACGTCCCTTTCCTCCGGTTAGCGTTCACTAAGCCTGTTTTTATATTGCCATGGACCCCCTAAGCTCATACTGGTTACGACATAACCTACTAGATTTATAGACAAACATAATAACATGGTCAGCATCTTCAAGTGAAGACCTCACTTGGATGAAGTTAATATTATTCTTTTATTCTTTTGTCATGTTTTTAAAGGATATGGCGGGTTTTTTAAGAACCAAGGTTAATCGTTGACATTGTCTATGTCCAGATGTAAAACAGCAATGATTTCTCGCCGTGTAGGCTTGTTCGGAAATTGGGCAGTTAGCGAGCCATTTACATCCATTATATTCCAAACGAGTGTTTAGCAGATCCCATAGCTGTATCTTTGTTTTTTCCAACACGTGCGCATTCAAACTACCCTGGCTAGGTAGTTTTCTACAGTAGTGTCCACAAACAAACAAATTCACACGTTTTGATTCAGTTTGAACACGCCACTGCGCATGCTCAAGGATTGAGAGACTGAGGCTCACAGTTAGAATTCTGAGTGAAGACAGTGGCTGTGATTTAGGAAAGGTGATAATTCAGCGCAACATTTCAATAACTCATGAGGGTGAGGTTGGGAGGGGGTGTTTTCTTGCTGATTGGAACCCAGCCATAGCATTCACTTCTGAATCAAAATGAAGTGCTGAGTTTCAGATTGTCCGTTGCACAGTTCGATCCAACATTCACTACCGTACTCATGACCAAGACATTTAACATTGAAGAATTCTAACTGCTCGCCTCTCAGTCTCAAAGTCCATGAGCATGCACAGCAGCGTGTAGAAATGTAATGCTTAGGCGGCATTCCAATCAGTTCAAAAATAACCCTCCTTCACTTACCATTGCAATTTAATTTAACTGTTGCTCTGCACTCAGAATTCTGAATTATCGCCCTGCCTAAAACGCCTCTTACTCTGTGAGCATGCGCAGTGGCTGTTAAACACAGTATCGAAACTTGGGGATGTGTTTGTTTGTGGACACTATTGGAAGAAACTACCTAGCCAGGGCAGTTTGTATGCCCCTTATATGTGTTGGTCAAAACAAACATTAAGCTATGGGAGCTACACTCGTTTGGAATATAATGCATGTCAATGGATCGCCAACAGCCCAATTTCAGAATGCGCCTAAACCGCAAGAGCAGGTGTGCTGAACAAATCATTGCTGACTTACATCTGGACATAGACAATGTCAACAATTAACCTGGGGCCTTAACAAACCGGCAAAAGTCTTTAAGGACCTTTTGAAGCTTAGATCACTTCACAAATCAGAAATATTTAGAAGATATCGATTTTTGGGGTAAATATTATTTCACTACAAAGCAACTTGTTTTGCTTTGGTTCATTTAAAAAAAAAAACCTCTTTTTGTTGTGTTTCTGTTCTCCAGAGCAAGAAGACTCCTTCGAGTTTGTGATCGTGTCGCTGACTGGCCAGACGTGGAACTTCGAGGCGTCCACCTTCGAGGAGCGGGAGCTGTGGGTGCAGGCCATCGAGAGCCAGATCTTCGCCAGCCTGCAGTCCTGCGAGAGCATGAAGAACAAGGTGGGGGGTGCCACAGGGAAAACACACATACACACACACGCGAACGACAACCAACCCACCATCAGATAAGTGTTGGGAGGAGAAGCCTGTGTGTCTGACAGCTGTAGTTTAAAAGCTCGGACATACGTTCCATGTTCCCCTTCCGTGGACAACTGCGTACGCGTACTGGTCGCGCAGACACACACGTGATCCCATTCCTACTACAATTGAGGGTCCGCCTCGGTCTGGCGTTCCACCCATGCGAGTTGCCTGATCCCAACTCCATGCCAGTTGGTGGCGGCAATGCACTATGACGTTGTTTGCCAAACACCATAAAAATCAAGAAGAAGAAGCATGTGCATTAGGAAAGAAAATGGCATTTCCATCCCCCCCCCAAGCATTTGCGCCATTTCTCGCCAGGATTTAATCGCCATTTGGCTGTCTTTATATTGTTACGTGGACGAATTATGTAAATGTGGGTAACAGCGGATCTTTTTGCACAACCTCTCTTCAAAACATACAACCATATTTTTATCTGGGGCATGCTCAATTTGAGCTCTTGCTATTCGTCCAGTCCTAAATTTTGGGCCGGGCGTGGTCGACCGCATAGGGGACCCTCGCAGACATGGGGGGCTGACGACATTAACATCACGCGTACCTTGCGGACACGGAAAGTATGAATCCTGCTTAACCCTCCCACCGCAACTTACATCTGAAACAGTCCCGTGGTCTAATTTACATATCTCCCCTCTCTCAACCTATCTCCCCCCTCCACCTCCACTCCGTCGTTCACATCCCGGCCTGGCGGAGGCTGTCAGATGTGGTGGGTTTGCCAGACAGGTGCGGTGTTGCAGGGGGATGGCTTATTAGAAGTGACAGACATCAGAAATGGAACACAGCTTGTGTCAGCACACTGGGGAATCGGCACTTCATTTTCATATTCATCTGCCAGCTCTCTCTTTCTCTCTCTCTCTCTCTCTCACTCCAGCCACACCCCCCCCCCTCCTTTTGGTGTAATAATGCCCCTCTATTCATCTCCACAACCACGTCTGGAGGATCCCTTTCTTAGCAACTATGATCTTGTTCCCCTGTCCTAGACCTTGTAATCGGCCTCATGCTGAGTTATAGTTTTCCTGTGAATTTCTTGCAGTCTCGGTTAGGCAGCCAGAGCGATGCACTGACCATCCAGTCCATCAGGAACGTGAGGGGGAACAGCTTCTGTGTGGACTGTGACGCGCCCAGTAAGTATAAATAAATACTTATCCTGGAGCACATTCACATACATCCACCTTAATGTTTTAGTTTATTTCTGGTTCATTTTTTGGTTGTTAAGAGTGCTCCTGTAAACCCCATAGTGCGATTTCCTTTAATCTACTACCCTGTTTAGGAATAAACAACACACATTTTTTTTTTTCCCCTAAACTTTTATTTAGATCATCTTATACTCTTGAGTCTATGTTTTTTATGTTTTTTTACGGTAAGTCATGTGTCAGTTCTTGTGTCCAATAGAGAGGGCCCTTTTACCATGCACAGTAATAAATTCACACATGTATTATCATAAATATTAGTATATATTATCTGTACATGAATTGAGGTTTTATGGTTAATAAACTATGTTAATGTATGATCACATCTTTAGTTGTTGCTCGTATTTAACTTGTTTGTTGCTATTAACATTACTACCAAGTTATTTAGCAGTCGCTTTTATCCAAAGAATACAGGTACAATTATTTTAAGGAGTAGGTTAGGCGTCATGCGCAAAGAGGCCTTCAGTTAAGGCTGCAGACATTAGGGGTTTGGCTGGAAGTCAAGCACCCTAGCCACTACCCATCCTGTGTGCTTGTTTTGGTTCTTCATCTCTCCCTCCCTCTCTCCCCTCCCTCCCCTCCCTCCTCCTGTTTGCAGACCCAGACTGGGCCAGCCTGAACCTGGGCGCCCTGATCTGCATCGCATGCTCCGGGATCCACCGCAACCTGGGCACCCACCTGTCCCGCGTGCGCTCCCTGGACCTGGACGACTGGCCGGTGGAGCTCAGCATGGTGATGACGGCCATCGGCAACACCATGGCCAACAGCGTGTGGGAGGGAGCCGTGGAAGGCTACACCAAGCCGGGCCCCGATGGCACCAGGTTGGTCCGGGTCTCGGCTCCATGTGGAAGTCATGGCCAGCAAATAGCTGCTGGCTAATGCGTATACAAAGAAAACAATGAGAGGAGGGAAAGGGTTCCTCTTGTCTGGTGTGCATGATATTTAAAATGACCACAGACCTTATCACAGACCTTCTCCAGAATTTGGCACTGGATGCTGCTGAAGCATCAGAGTTCTGTCTGCCATTTTGCCCCCATTTGTCGAAATGGGGGCAAAATGGATTCAAAAGGATTCAATCTCTAAATTGTATTTAGGAATGCATAGTGTTTTATTCCTGTGTTGCTTTGTTTATCGCCTTTTGTCTCATTGCCCCACAACGTCTCCTCTTAGCCTTCGCGCTCAGATCATAAGTCAATAAAAGGCTTGGTCCTGCGCGACATCATTTAGCACACAGATGACGATTGGCCCCCCTCACCCCACCAACACGGAGCACAACAGTATGGTGTCTGTGCTGATCAGGGGGAAAGAGCTAACAACCCAAACAGCCTCTGAGTGCAATCTCTGACAGCACATCCATTTAACGTTCTAGAATATTCTATTCTACATTTTTGGTGGGCATCGGGTTCTCCACCCAAAAACTCTGCAATCTCCTAACCCCACATCGCCTGGCCTCCTTCACCCTGCTCTCCTTTCCTCTGGGGGGGGGGGGGGAACACTTCATCGGGGTTGTTTATCTCTGGCTGACAGGTGAGGCCCACTGTCCTGCTCTGACTAATGTCTGTCTGTGTTGTGACTGTGCAGGTAATTAAGCACTCCATTATGGTTAAGGCTGCCCCTCACCCACACACACCCAAAGGCCAAGCCCCCGGGCCCCTGCCTGCCCCATCACGTTCCCATCACGTACAGCCCCATCATCACTCTCTCTCTCTCGCTCTGTCACAACACAGTGTCCAGGAGTTTTGGTGCCCTGGTCAACTGTATGTGCAGTGACTGTCTACGTGCCTGCACAGGGTAGGGAAGTGTGTGTAAAGATGTGAATTAATTCTGATACACCTGTATTGCACTATTGAATTCCTTATATCAGTCTGTAAGTGAAAGTCTCTACAATTGGGATGCACATCAGGACCATTCATGATTTTAATAATAGGTCCGCAGCCTATAAGCAGGCCTTCTTGAGCAAGATGCCCAACCCCTGCCTGCTCTAAAAGAAATGGACATGCATCTGAATTAAAAAAAATCAATTGGGAAAGAACCATCTGCTAAATTTAAAAAAAGGAAAACGTTTATCTGTTGCCTTTTTTTCTTTTTTAGAAGTCCTACTAGTCTCCTTTTTGCCTATAATGTATTGTGTGTCCAGGATCTTCAATCCATTCTGCCCTACTCTGGCCAGTTTTGAATTGAGCGATGGCCCACAGTTATTTATCGAATGGTAGCCCGGCCACCGCGCTCCGCCACAGTCTTGATGAAAGTTTATTGATGTTGATTTCTCTCCTACCCGTGTCAGCCCTGTGTCCCCTCAGGAACAAGAGCTTCTTCATTGTCAAGAAAATCAGATCTCATCCTGTGGACAAAACCACCACTGCTTTTCCCCATCCAGACCACTACAGCTCATTAACAGCATAAACAATCTTCTTCTACTGTTGCAGGAGACTTAATAGATAATACAAATACATATTCTTGTGTTATACCTTATTGAGTGTGTTTTTCTTAAAATTGAATATACCAATCAAGTTTCAAACTTCCAGATAGAAACAGAGTACCGCTGCTTTGTAAGAACCATAATGGTATTTACATACATATACATATCTAGATTTATTTGCCATTTCCAGTAACTTTTCATCATCATCACTCAGTAGCACTCCTTCATGCTGTCTTTCACCCCATTAAAGCGCATATGAGAGAGAGGTTTTTTGTATTATTTTTTTAATTGTGTCACATGTGATGACGTGAAACAGCTTGTGCGATGACACCCATGCTTTATACATAGACCCCCCTCCCCCAACTCCCGCTAAACACTAGTGACAACCTAATCTAAACGATTCAGTAACTATCCGAATATACACCCGCCATCTGATAGAATGTCTCCTGCAACACTAGCTTCCACCGTTGCCATGTCAGAGATTTAGGCTAAGAGTCGCTCATCCACAGGATTGGTTTAGCTTATGATATTCCGACATCGGAAGGAAAGAAATGGTATAGATTTGTTGTACACAGATGAGACGACCAGCGATGTTACTAGTTTTAACTTCCGACTGATTGTGACCGTCATCATGGCGATCCGTTAATGCCTCTTTGTATGCGCGTCACCATTCCACTCGAACGCATAACGGAAGGACACGGGAGCGTGTCACACTGGAGTTAAAAAACAATGTGACAGAGGGCGGGTGGAGGGGGGGAAAGTTTTACCATTGGGTGTTGGAAAATGTGAATGTGAATAAACTGACAGACTGCCGGGCTGTTAAGAAAAATACTACAGCAATGAGTGCTCTCTCTGGCTGGCGTGTGTCTGCGGTCAGGCTATATATCGGAGGGGGGGGGGGTGGAGGTGAAGTTTTAATTAGCAGCTGGCAGTTGTTGTGTTTTTGCACGTCACCTCTAATTGCTTGGCGGGCTTGTGAGAGAAAAAAAAGAAAAAAACGACGGTACTATTTTGATAGATAGAGCAGGGGAGCTCCACTAGCTAGTTTTTAACCTCAGCCCATCTACTGATGCGCACACACACACACACACACACACACACACACACACACACACATAGAGCAGTTCTCATTTGGGGGAAGATGTCCCGGAGCGTGGACGGATGTGGACGGCTATCCCTCACCGACACGGGCCCTCTGACTGTCACCCTCCGAGGGGCCCGCGCGGCCCTCGGCCATGGGGAGGTAATAGCTCTGACGAGAGCCCTCCACTTTGTTTCAGAAATAATTTGCCACTCCTGCCGCCTGCAGGGGCGGCGCGGTAATAAAAATGAATCACACCGCTAACCTCTCTGCAGACCCCCACCCTCCCCACTGCCGCTGGTTTTTAACCCTCTCCACCCCGGACCCCTCCCTTCACGTCAGGGCCCACCTCCCACAGTACTGATGATGTCGCTGATGCTGTTGTTAGGTTTGCCGTAACCCCGCTCTCACATAACACCCCCCACCCCCCACCACTACATAATGAGGCTTGGCTGTCGCTGGCCTCCAGAGGAGCCCCACTCCTCCCAGCACGGAGCGGGGCGTCCAGGCTGCACACAGGTCAGAGAGGATGCTACGCCAACTCTCTGGGCAGCCTTTGGAACAGCCTGGCCTTGCCAGCAGCCCTGGTGGAGGTGGGCTGATTCATTTAGACAAATGAACGGAGTGGGTCTCCCCTGTTTAGTGCCCCCTTGTTCTTTCCCTCTCTATCTCTGTCTCTCTTGCTCTCTCTCTTGCTCTCGCTCCCTCTCCAACTGTTTGTCTGTCTGTGTCTGTCTTTCTGTCTCTCTCTAGCTCCCTCTCCCTCTCCCTCACCCTCTCTGTCTGTCCCTCTCTATGATAGAACCCACAAGTCAGTAATAAGCGAGTATAAACCACGGTTATTAATCACCCACATGCTACAGTTTAGCCAGGTAAACAAACTGCCAAAAACCTGATGATCAACCCGCGTGCCATCATCGTTCTGGTGTAAATAGTACCTCTAAAACTTCTTAGGAAATTCAATTTTTTTTCCTTCACATTCATTATGGAAGAAATGCGTCGATCTCTGAGTGATCACCTGAACTCGAACAAAGCGTGTATTATTTTAGCTTTGTAAGAACACTTTGGAAACGTGTTCATGTCGAGGTAAGCTTTTGTCAATATGCAGTATGTAGACTCCCCGTGGAGTTTGGCTGGGTGAAGGGTTTGGGGGGTGGGGGGGAGAGGTGTTCAGTGGGGGCTAACAGCGTGATCGTTTTAAGGGTGTTAAGTCTTGCTGCCACAAAAACACAGCCACTCCATCACGAGGACTCTGACAACCTCATTAATGTCACAATATATTCCACTCATCCCCAGGCCCGGGGCGTCCAGATGCTCTCCCACTGGCCGGGCCTCTCTCGCTCTCTCTCACTTGCTCTCTGTCCCTCCACATAGAGCACAACGCAGCCTTCATTTGATTGTGGTCAGAGCTGCTGTTGCGCTGCTGCACTCTGCAAGCTATTGGTCCAGAAAAAAAGGGGAAAAAATAAAAAGGCCACTCGGGAAAAACCCAGCATTCGTCTTCATAGATCACATTTTCTTAGTCCTGCTATTGTTGGCAAGGAGAGTATCATCTTGAAGCTGTAACCCCCCTAGACGGTAGGGGCCGTTATTGAACAGTTTTACTGTGGCCGTTTACTGTGTTGGTGCTTCATTTCTCTGCCTTAGCAACCTTTGATGCTCAGGGGCCCCGGCTCTCTCTCCCTGTTGTGCTCTTTTTTTTCCTCACTGTCATTTTTCTCTTGGCCCCCTTTCTTTTTTTCCACTTCTTTCTGTCCTTCTGACACCTCTTCTCCTCCTCCTCCCCCTCCTCTCCCACTCTCCCTCTCTCTCATTCTCAATATACTGCAGTGAGACTGCTAACTGCATGGGAATCAGCGCCATACAACTGGTGCACCCCCACCATGGGGACTTGTTCAGGACAGTCCCCTCCAAGGAACTTTCCCCTTCCCTCCCATTCCTTCTCCTCAGTGGATCTATTTGGTTTGTTCCCAGCGAGGGTTTTCTTGAGGCGAAAGGGGGAGGTGCCCTGTACTTCTTTTGATTGTGTTCTTAGAGGACCAAAGTGTGTGTTTGAAAGATGGTGTTCACTGTGGGACGGACCTCCACCACTTCCTCCTCCACCTCTTCTTCCTACAGACCAAAGCACCTTTATTGGAGCCTCTCAGATTGGCCATTCACTGACTCCGCCCCCTTCTCTCCTCCCGCCCATAAATTCCCATTTGCCTTTGTCTTTCAGGCTTGACTAATTATCCTTGTTTGTTCCTCTTTATTTGCATGCAGTCATGTGTTCTTGACTCTGTGGGCTGGGCTTTGAGGAGAATCATTCCGCCATTTGCCACTTAATTAAGTCAGGGTCAGGATCCATTGTTGTGCTGCGGGCTCAAGAAGCCCGGCCAGAATGAAGCGGTAGAATGGTGAAAGGGAGCCTCTGTGACTTGTCTACTGTTGCAATCACTGGGGTGGGCCGTGCATGGCTAACTCCGATGCTTACCTCGGATCTCATTTAAATATGATTAGTGGAAGGAAAACATGGCAACAGGCGCATAACGCCACGTGAGAGAGATCTTTAAACGATAGAGGAGAGGTGAAGGTCGGAGAAGAGAACGAGACGCAGGATGTTGAAGGGGCAACGTTGTACTCTCCGATGTCCCCTAAGCAACAGAGGAATTAGGGACAAGTATGTGCACACGGGCGGGGAAATTGGTGTCAGTGGCCGCTTTGGACACCATTATGTCCTTATAAATCTGTGTGCTGTGCATGTGTTTGTTTGCGTGCGTCCATGTTTGTGTGTGTGTGTGTGTGTGTGTGTGTGTAGGCTAAACCATCAGTTTAATTTCCTGAATAATACCACATGCTGAAAACATTCCTCTCTCTCTCTCTCTCTCTCTCCCCCCC
>JAOPJO010023003.1:0-15781 GCA_027123675.1 Molva macrophthalma
CATATTAATCACCATGGCAACGATAGACGTTGCCATGGTGATTAATATGTACAATGCTACCTGCTGTTTGAATCAATGTCTTTGTGTTGTGTAGTCATCTGAGTTGTTATGTTATGTATTATTTTATGAAACAGATAGGGTTAGGGTAATAAAAATGTGGATTTTAGAGCTACCTATTCTGCCGTTTAAGTTGGAGATTACGTTGGGATGTATCGAT
The DNA here is from genome assembly GCA_027123675.1 of Molva macrophthalma. Classification (NCBI taxonomy): domain Eukaryota; kingdom Metazoa; phylum Chordata; class Actinopteri; order Gadiformes; family Lotidae; genus Molva; species Molva macrophthalma. The sequence goes on from JAOPJO010023003.1 coordinate 218, forward strand.
GGCATCTATTGATTAGGAAGGTTCAATGAAGCCGGAAGGGGTGAAGCAATACATCTATGACGGAGAGTTGTATCTATTGTAGTAGTACTAGTAGTAGCAGTAGTAGAGGTGAGTAGAAGCATGTTTGTCAGGACTAAAGTGTGCAGGGTGATGGAAGGGGTTGCTCTGCTTTGGGTTATTTTGCAGTAGGTAGGATACGCAGGGTGGTTGTGTGACTGTATGTGTGACTGTGTGTGTGATGGGGTATATCAATGTTGGTGGCTAGGATTTCTGCACAAAAGTTGTAATGTGATCTGTCACAAGCCATGAGTTCCCTTTGTACTGTTTCATATATTAAATTATTCTTTGAAATAACAGATACAGAGAGAGAAAACATATTAGGTTGTGCTTTGGAGCAGATATTGAACACAAAATGTCACAATATACACACATTTCAGGGCCGCTGCCCTGACTGGCGGAGGTGTCCCTGGACATGGTCGTTGCATGGCTGTCTGGACGGGCTGGTTGAGTCTCAACAGCTGGGCCATGGTGTAGCTCCATGGAGGGCCTTGAACGGGCATTGGTAGGGTGAAGGGCATTTGGGACAGCTTTGGGAAACTGATAAGCCAATTTATTATTTTCAAGCGCTTGAACTACGCAAAAGTCACCAGAAATGTGGCATCATTGAGCGTAGCACATATATATAAACATATATATATGTGCTATATGATGTGATGTGGCGATCAGATGACGAGGGGTCTGGCCTGAAAAAAATCTTAGTCTAGGACACCTCTACAGCAAATACAGTCACAATACAGTCGCCTTACACAGCAGTTCCTAAACATTTATGTATTTCTTATGTTTTTGTGCAAGGCTATGTTTTTGCATGATTTCATCAAATACTATCATCAAAAAGCTGTTGCATGAACTCTAGGAGCCTAGGCGCATAGTATGCTATGTGAAAGGAAGTTAACTTAGGAATGGTGCTTATACTATATGCTTCCCATATTAGTTTTACTGGGACCAAAGTACATTGGACCACATTATGGATTGTGGAGGGATTTCTCCATCTTTGTTCTATTTACAGACTAGAGTCCCAGCATTCTAACATATAGATTATATTTGAATGTATTGATTTAATGTGCAGAAACAAAATGACTTCGATGCCAGCATGTCATTATATTTTGTAACTTTTACTGCACTGTATTATTGAATATTATGGTGCAGTGCATATATTTACATATTCCTCCATGGGTTTCAGATTGAGTTGAAATTGAGCCCAGGAGTTTGTACCTTCTGCATATTTAATTTGATTTGACATTTTCCCTTGCTGTAGTACACTGCATTATCTCCAAACAGTTACACTCCTTGGATACACAACACTCACATACACACACACAAATAGAAGGCAAATTAACACCCTTTTATTTTAAGAACAGATAAACACACACTCCTAAATTGTCATGCACACATTCAGCATTCAGACATACGAACAATGACTACCAGTGACAGTATGAAGTGATGGTGATTGTTGTCTTATCCTATTGTTCTCCAGGAGATCAGACACTGTCCTGCAGCGCATCCCAAGGACACCCAAAGGCAACACAGAAAATATGATAGAGAAGCTAGCTTGCTAATATACCCTCATGTTAAAATGCATTGCTAGGTTGTGCTCAGTTATGACTGTGTTGGGCATTGCATTGTACATGTTATCATTCATGAATGTGTACATTAAGTTCAAATACAATATTTATTCAGGTGTCAGTTGTTGGGCAAAAAAAACTAAACCAAAACCCCTTGATCCATTCAGTTATTCGCTGTCAGAAACAGAGCATTGAATCCTCTAAAACCTAAGAGTCCTAGCTAATGCAAAGCTCCTGAATGCTAAGGTAATCTGCACGCCAGCAGCTGATAATGCATCGAACCACATGATCACTGTATGTGCCTTAGCGTCACTCGCTTGGATGATTTCAGTTCCACTGTTGCGATGCAGGAGTACGGATGGAGTATGTTGTGGGGTTCCATACTGATCAGGTGCTTCATCATGCCCTACTTCATGTCAGTTTGACATCCGATCTAAGTGTAATGGCAGTTCCTTTGTACACTGCTCTTCTCTCTTTTACCGAAAGAGCTGCATCTGTTCTTGTGAAACCATACACATGCATACACACACACACATTGAGATGTATCTTTCTCCTTTTTCCTTTTCAAATAAAAGCACATATACACACACTGTCTGGTGCACTAATACACACAGACAACCCTACAGGCACACACACATGCGCGTGCGAACACACAGACATACGCAGGCACACACTGCCCTGCTTGGCTTTAATTGCCTGTGTATTTGTAATTAGGGCTCTGCTGGAAGTTGAATGGAGCGCTGGGTGCCCTGCAGAGGAATACACTCTGAATGAACTTGGAGGTGCTGTGGAACCCCTCTAATCAACGAGTAGAGGTCATACAAATTAATCTTGGGCCAATGAAACGCCCACGGATAACATAACAAATCAGCCATTCAATATGTTAAGGTTTTCTTTTTTATGATGACCTCTGTCACCAAACAGTTTTATTCACATAGCTCTGCAAAGTAGTTCCTGCACAGAAACGTGTGCACAGAAACATATTCAAGCTATCAAACTACGTGATCTCCAACCTAAACGACAGAATAGGTTGTTTGTATAGGTCGTCCAAACCGACCCATACGACGTTTTAGCCTATCGGCTGCTGAAGAAACAGCAACATGTTACGTATGTCAAGGTTCTATTTGTAGAATTATTCGCTTCGCTTTTGGTGTGAATGCACAGTAATGGCCAAGGTCTTATCTCCTTCCAATGACTTTTATATGTTTATGTTTCAATGGAGCATTTGAGGATGCTTTGTGAATCACTTCCTGTAGGGCTAGAACCCCCAAATTGAATATCGTATAACCTTGAGGCCCGCTTTCATGTAAACGAGACCCCAGGTCTCTAGCTCACTCTCCAGTGTCCTTGACCCTCCTTGTCACCTAATTACATCACTTCCTGTAGGGCTAAATTTGTAGTATATTATCTACTAATTTTAGTAAACCTTTATGCCCTGATTCATATAAGAGACCAGACTTCTCTATCTCACTCCAGTCATTCTGTGCCCCCACATACAATAAGTGTTTGCGTCACTTAATGTATGTCTATGACGCCCATGTTGATAATTTTAGCCTTTGAGAATGTTTGTCGTCTGGCTTTTACTTTATTGATTGCATTCGGTTTCGTGTTTAAGGTCTGCTGAGCTAAAAAAAAATCAAAGTCCGAGCCAGGGGGAGTACTCGCGCCCACCGAGAACACCCCTCATAAAGTGCATGAAACACCTCGTCTAGCATTTACTGCCGTGATAATGTGACGTCAGACTCTGCAGTGGGAAGTGCAGAAGTGCAGAAGTGCAGAAGCCCCGCTTAGCCACGCCCTCAAACAAAGCTGTTTACAGCGGTGGCTGGTGGTGTTCGGTTAGCTGTATCGACATGTCGAGAAGATGCTGTTCTCTGTGCGAAAGCAAATTTGCTTTGCATGGACTTCCCAAAGAAGACGACGTGAAGAATGAGTGTTACAATTCATTTTGACCACCATCCTCCGCAGTACAACCCCAGCCTTGCATTGTGTTCGCTTCATATTACTGAGAACCGGGCACCGTACGATGCAGGATTTTCGCCTCGGTTAGTCCTTACAGACGGGGCAGTTCCCACTTTGTTGGCCCAATCTGGACTTTCAGGATCACAACCTGTAAGTATGCTTTATTAGTTGTGGATTTGTTCTGTTTTAAACAAACAAGGTAGCTACTAACGAGTGTTCACGAGTTGGCCGTAGCTGAGCTGTACACCCAGTGTGAAAGATACCTCACGTCATTGTGTGTAATGTTTTGGTTAGTCAGCTGTAGGTCTCTGCAAACTTTCTAGCTCCCGTTATTGTGCTGTTATGTTTTGGTTAGTCAGTTGTAACGTTAGCACTCGGCTAACTTTCTAGCTCCCGTTATTGTGCTGTTATGTGTTGGTTCATCAGCTGTAGTATTATGCCTTGGCTCACTTGCTACCTAAAGTTATTGTGTTGAGTTGGACTTATGATTATGCAAGCTTTAATGTTACTGTAATGTTATTAGGCCTTGGTCATCGTGACGGCACATATTCAATACGAGATAATTACTAAACAATGACCAAATAACATATTCGAAAACCACAATAACTTCCCTATGCTTCGAGATGGATCATTTACTTTTGATTTTCTATAATGTAGGTTGCACTTGGCGATCATGCATTAGCCTACAATGAAAGTGCGGACATGCGAACATCTGCAGGACAAGCTGTCTTCAAGGCCGTGTTTCCGAAGTCCAGGAAGGGGAAATGCACCACAAAGTCAATCAAAACACACCCTACATACAGTAAGTGTTTTTATTTTCATTACCAACAGAAAAATCTATAAATAATGTATATAATTATTGCCACATGTAACATATGTACATGGAACTAAGAAAAGTACTACAACACAAAGTGACTAATAGACTGCAATGTTTTGCAGACTATGTGGAGGCCCTGCTGAGCCTGGTCTTTGATGAGGTGTTTGAGGACCCATCATTTGTTGAAGAGTTGAAGAAGATCCCAATCCCCGCCGACCTGTCCTCCCAGTATGAGGGACCCCCAAAGGACGAAGGTGTTTCCCGGCATGTCTCCCGCTTCAGTCAAGGGGCGGCCGGACCCCTACATACTGTCCAGCCGGATCAGGAAACTCCTGGCGTATCCGGAGCACCACACACGACGGGATGACCACTCTGACATTCCGTCCCAAGTAGCACCAGCTGACAAAGCTGTGATAGGACAGATGCCTGTAACGCCTGTATGGAAAGGATATATTACCAATCCTGTTGAAAACCGTGTTTACTGTGTATATACAGGGATACTTCTGTGAAGTGTTTGTACATTTACAAAACATTTATTTATACTGAGGATTAATTTGTCATGTCTTCATTCGTTATATGGGTCATATGGTATAATGAAACATTACTGTTTTGATTTTATTTTAGACAGTTGTATCTCATTACATGTAATAAAAACGTACTCTTCTTCTGTGCTACGCCTCAAAGCTTCATAGTCCGCTTTAAAGATGTTTATGTTCTGCAGGGTATATGGATTCAAGCAGTTAGGCTCTAGGCCTGATTGGTGCACCATGCATGTAGGATGGACTGGAAGCTGCTTCATTCGTCTTACAACCTAATAAGAAAAATAAGTGCTGAACAACAAATAGTGTTTTATAATAAAGCAAATAACTCCTGAGGCAACATCATTGCATAGGGCATATTATTTATCCAGGACGCAAAATGTATTTCAAATACACTGGTGTTGGAATAGATCATATATAACAGCGGAAAGGACAATGAACAGATTGATGCAGGAACCCAACGTGAAGCGGAGGCTGCTTTATTTCCCTAAACGAACAAAGTTAGCCTTATTCTTAGCTTAGAAGATACAACAACAAAACAATTGTAATGTCGTAAGTGATAAAATGTATAGTTATAAAATATACACTTCGGTCAGTCCACGAACACACAGTTGTTACCGTGTTGTACACAAATTACGGTTATAACGTTATATCTGCAATATAAGACAGCCACAACAAAACTATGTACCACTGCGAAACGTCCTGCTCCGCTCTTGGTTGGACGGTGTTTTGGTCGCTCCGGTTGTTCGGCCTGACTTGATTCAGCATCAGACTCGGCTCGAACAGGTACGGCTGAATCGAAGCCATTGACACCGGCAATGTTTACAACTCGTGGGTGTGAATTTGCAGAGACGTGCAAAGCGTTTGACCAATCACAACAGAGTGGGCGTGCTGACCAATCACAGCAGACTGGGCTACTCGGGAGGGGGGCCTCAAAGCGACATGATTCAGAACAGAGCGTTTTTGAAAGATGCTGAAATTGGTTTTGCAGAAATTAACAGTGTGAGAATAATAAGGGGTATTTTTAACATCAAGGCATGTAACCCTATTCTGGTAGTACCCCCAAATTAAATGATTAACCCCATAAAAGCATCCCAAATCACCCATTTAAGTTTTTTTTTTAAATTAAGCTTTGGAATGGATTTTCGGGCGGAAGCAAAGCAAACAGAAACTTCTGTGTTGCCCCTCAAAACACATCGGCCTAGTCCGTCCCAAAGAAGAAGAAATGTCATCCCTGGGTCACTCGAAAATCTAAGTTTTTATTGAAAGAACATCGTCTAACAGCGGTATTAATGTGTCATGATTATCTTGTTAAACAGAATGTATTTATCAAAGGAACTGTTGGAATGGATTTCTTTCGGCGGAAGCAAAGCAAACATTGACTTCTGTTGTGCACCACAACAACACGTCATCCTAATCCATCCCAAGAAGAAGAAGAAATGTCATTGTTTTTATTTGAAAGAACATCATCAGTTACATAAAATAGCACAGCTATAATAATAGCTCAGAAGACTACACAACACAAAGACATTAATTCAAACAACATGCAAGCTGAGTGGTTTCAGGGATAGCAGCTTTCATATAAATCACCATGTCAACGATAGAAAACGTTGCAGTTCCATAAGTTTGTTTAATTTATTGATATTCATTGATTTAACTCTGGGTTGAATTGATTACAAAGGGTTCAGTGCATATTTAATAATGCAAAACATTGACGAATAATCTTCATTCCAACTGATTTTCGGTGGTTAAAAACCCAGAGCTGTTTTATTATTACATTAAAAGGATAATTAAGGAATTAAATGATCCTTTAATAGAAATGAAATATATGCTGTAAAAAGTTATCATCAGTTATCATGAAACATGAAAAGAAATATAAAAGCTGAACAGAATACTAATCACCACCCCAATGTTGGTGTTGGATGGAAATACAAATATATAAATAGAAATACAGACTCATTTCTTAAATTACCTATCAGTATAAGAATTAGCAGTGTGAAAGTGGCAGTCATTCTTGCCTTTGGCCAAACTGATTACTGATCACATTTTGTTTGAAAACTTGCTCATCAGTATCTGTATTTAGCAAATTTTAGCTAATCTGAATGGGGAACCAGTTTTCCAGTCATATTTCCACAATTAGACTTCATAATATTGTGTCATCACCTCATTTAATATAGACATGGAAATTAGGTCAGATTGAACGTGAAACTCTGTATCTTGTGTCAGAAAATCACTTCACTATATTAACCAGCCCACCATTGTTTGAGCTAGTCAGCCTCCTCTAATCAGAATCATACTGTTCTCTTCGCTGGGTGAGCTTATGTCTGCTGAAAACAAGATTGTCCATTTCAAAAAACTGATTGGATGTTTTTCGTAATAATTTACATGATTGAGATTGTCTTTTTCCCAACTCTCAATCAAAAAGCCAAGTCCCAAATTTCCATACAACATACAACATGTTGCCAAGGTCGTACTCAAACACAGTCTGCCAGCTACAAACATCAACCAACCAACACACACAGACTACAAGTTACAAACATCAACCAAGAAACACACTCAGACAAACATCAAACAACAAACACACACACAGTTGTATGATGTCAAGTCAAGTCAAATGTATTTATAAAGCACGTTTAAAAACAACTCACGTTGACCAAAGTGCTGTACAGCAGGCAAGCAAAATCACAATAAGACTAAAAACAAAAAATAACACATAAGTATCAGTACACACAGCGGTAGGTACAAATCGACAAATCCTAGGCATAGGCAAAAATCAGCATAGGCACAAATCAAACCACATTAGGAGGATCCAAACGCTAAATAATAAAATATTTTTTCTCAGCCTGGACTTAAAGGAATCAATAGAAGGGGGCAGAATCCTCTTTAGAAGCGTGGAACAAACCAACATAATCTTTCTATTGTAAACAATGACACTGAGGAGGATTTCACAGAGATCACACAAGCCTTATATTATAGGAAGCTGGCCTGCATTTTTGTGACTGACAATGTGAAACACCTCTGCCTGGCTCAGATTAGTCAAATGGATGAGGTCCACCATTTTCTTTTAAAGAAGAGAAAAGAGCAATTGCCCTGTCACAGTTGCTGACGTTATCTTATTCCTTTATGCCAAATTGACACGGGTATTACCATCACCCAGTTTATTAATTTTTGTTCACGCATACAGCCCCACTGGGGATTATACAGAGAAGTTCAGATTTCGGTGCATGTGTGATAGTCCTAATTGAAACGCAGGTTAAACAGAACTGGGGAGAGAAAAGGGCCATTTGAGTCAATTTACATCAAATATTGTGCTCTTCCTTTAAATTAACTGAAGCTGCCCACCTAACTGTCCTGGGATTGCTTTAACCTTGTCTCTTATACACACAATTCTTGCTATAAATGAAAATAGATATAAATCTTGATTACAGAAATATCATTCTTGTCTGTTTGTCTGTACGGTCTATAGCTAGACCGTATAGATTCCATTGCATAATACAAAATCAATATCAAATCAAACTACACGTCTATATCACCATACTATTCACCTTTCTCAAAGCCATTTCACCATCTTTCCTGCTGCGTCAACCACACGTCATTATGACATACTCCATATCAGCCATACAGGCTGGTACAGTCTTGAAATACATTAATGCGACAGGAAGCACTTCGGTGCTCAGTTGTCATCTTAAAGCCTTTTTAAAATACTGAGAACCCACAATGTTATCATCTCCAAAATTACACATGACACCATCTTAATCTTTGTACAGGGTCACTCTGTACATCTTCAGAAACCTGCAGCTATATGCCCATATGTCTAAAATGAATAGAAGTATATCTCAGGCTTGTTTTTTGGAAAGTACAAACAATACCAAAAACTATTTGGCAGCACCTCTAAAAGAGATCAACAGAGCATTGGGAATACTACCTCCTCGTGTGTGTTTATCTCCTTCACAGTGAGATCCGATATCACACCACTAACCCATTGATGCTTTCCTTCTCAACTCTGTTTCATCTCTTCAGCCCCCTTTTGATAATTAGTGTTTTTGCATATAACTAACAATAATCTATTTGACGGAAATTGTCCTCTATCCCCTCACCAAAACATTTCAAGTAGCCTCCCTGCATTATTGACCCTAAACCCCCCATGTTGTTCCTTCAGCCTGAATACAACTTTAAACTCATCAGGAGTCACAACTCTCCTAATCTTGTTCCTAATCTCCTCTGCCGCATTTGGTCTATTCTGAGAAGCTACTTTTTTATTACCTCTGTTTGTGTTTTCAAATATTTATATGTTAAATATTTTACAACAATCCGCCTGGAATTGATGGCAGCCTCCGCAAAACAACACTCAACCACAAAGGTTACCCGACAATAGACAACTTTATTAGCTCAGCATAATCAGATCCAGGGTCAAATTACTTAAAATAACAAAAGGGTGAAAATAAACATGGCTATCAGTTCAATGTACTTATATTTATCTTTAAACTAAACTGTCATCCCCCAGCCTAGATATTCAAACATGTATTAACTATACAGCTAAGCTAGTGTAAACAACTACGGTTTAGAAACAATAAACCAAAAACCCAAAGAACCCCATAACACAAATCAACTATTTGTATTTCTTGCCGACAGATAAGGGTCAGGCTGGCAACAGGACAAGCAGGTGTCCCCTTGTCCTTCGAAGGCCAAGAAATATAGTACCTTTGGCATGTCCTGAGTCGGGTACACCTCCAAAGGAAAGCACCCAGGGGGCATCCTTAACAGATGTGTGACACCGGTTGCCCCGTGGAGGAAAAACATGTGGTTGTGACTTGTGATCTCACTCTGTCGGGAGCTAGGTGAGGAGGATGGGAACGTGGATTGACTGGTAAATTAGCTTCACCATAACACATTTCAGCACCCTCTTTTTTACCGCCACGGATCAATAACAACGTGATCTCTAAACAACAGAATAGGTGGTTTGTCAATATGACCCAAAACAACACATATAAGTGTTCACTGGTAACTAATGGATTATCTCGTTAAACAAGGCAACCGTCTTCGGCTAGACGCCCCTGCGTCCGGCCCGCAGCACCCCAGGCCCAGCGGCCCCTCGGCCGGCCAGCACAGGAGCCAAAGGCCCCGTGCTCCACGAGGGAGATGGGGAAAGGCCCTGACGCCCTGGGGGAGGGTGGCCCCCTGAAGGCTGTTCCGGGCCCTCCGTGGAGCTACCGCCGCAGCCAAGCTATTGGCCCTCCGCCCAGCCCATCCAGACAACCCTGCCACCGCCACCTCCGCCGACACCTCCGCCAGGAAAGGCAGCATTCCAGGCCTCCGGTCTCCGGTCCAGCCAGCTCCACACATCCTCTGGGAGAGATCTCCTGCGTGGCAGTGGAGCACCACTGGTATGTTCGTTATGTTCATAAACTTTACAATTAACCGGATTCAACATCACCACCCTGCATCCTTTGTTTGGAGGAGCCCAATAAAAGTCACCTAGGGGGAGTGTGGCAGCCACCTAGGTGGTGTGGCATTGTCGTTTGCTACATAAGTCATTTATGTTTATCATATTTTGTATAATCGGAGAAATAATGATATCACAGAAAGTTATGTAATTGTTTAAGCTCCACCAATAGGAGGAGCTTGTGCCTGTCCCTGTTTCCACCAATGAGAACACCCTAGCCATCGAAAGAACCAACCCTAGAAGGGGCAGGGCTAGTTGCAAAGTCCCTGATTCAGAAAAAAACTCCACGTGAGTAGAGGAAGCAGGGGTTGGAACAGAATTCAAATGGAGGGGGCCTGATTTGAGGGACAACATTCCAAATGATATGAAAAAAAATGTATTTTTAAGAATGTACCTACAAACAAGTTTTGTACAATATAATCATGTCGTTATATTACCAGTGTCCCCGATGCTGTTACTCCGTATACCAATATATAACCTTTATTATAATACTTTTATACGATGTAACTTTGACACAAAGAAAGAATGCATTTACTGTTTGTATGAATATCTAATCAATTTTCCCCAAAAAATGGAATCTCTTTTTACTCTTTATTTATTTTATAGAAATGATTTGTTTGTCTAATTATTCCTTTTATTGTTCAATGTATGTAACAAACAATGAGAATGCACCAGCTGGGGGCTTTCCAGCTTCGAGCAACCCGTGGCAAGTGGGCCCACAAGGGCAGCAACTTACTGATGAAATTCAGCCGTAGCCATATATTGACATGCTTTATCCTATAGGAGGACTTTAAGATAGGATCAAATACAATGTTTTCTTGCCCTACTTTAGGTGCTCCATGGACCATCTCTGATTATTGTAATTTGTTGAATCTTCAATAAACCTAACTTTCTTTGAATGTTGCTTCTTGTTTGTGCTTATTTTGTTAAGAGTTATTCATTATAGTAAACCAAGTAATCTTTTACTAGAAGAACAGTGTTGAAGATCTGACGACATCTGGCCCATCTAAAGATTTTCTCCAACATTTAATTCAACATTCAACAACATCAACATTTCCTTAAAGTCTTTTACTTTTTGCACTTAATTTATAGCATGTTCAAGATATACTTCAAAATAGTTGTCATTAAGTGTTCTAAAATATGTTTAATAATTTTGCTCTGATTTAGTGGTATTTACATATACTTACAATAAAGTACACAGTACTTTTCATAAATGTATTTGAGCGGTATTTAAGTGCACTATTATCAGGTCATAGATAGTATAGACAGTATAAGTGGGACTAATTGAAGTGTTCTTTAATTGTACTTAAATGCATTTAAGTATACTTACAAAAAGTTGACTTTACTTTTTAAGTTATACTCTAGTAGGGGTTCCCAAACGTTTTCACCTCAAGACCCAAAAGAGAAATGTTGGTGTCTCCCGGGACCCAAATTTAAAAAAATTCATCATAAATTGCCATAACATCTACATGTATGAACTACTGATAAAGAACACAAGAAACCATGAATTTAGAATGTATATGAAATGTTTTTATTTCAATATAAAAGTAAATCACAGCAATGTGCTGAGCGCAATTTTACGTTTCTCACCACCTCATTACAAACTTGCACTATAAACTGGAAAACTGAGCGGTACGCTGTTCACACTCACTAGGACAGCTGGAGTGGGGAGTGCGGTCAAGTATACTAATTACACAGAACAGAACCAAATCTCAGCAATAATCACTCTTATAATAACAATAAGAGTGTAATAAAACATTTTATATAACCCTTTTAAATGAATGAATGAATGATTAAGGTGAATGTGGTTGAATGTAGTTATTATTAAAGTAAAGTCATTATTAAATAAAATAACTAGCCCTTTTTCATTGATACAGTAATTCATATAGCCTACATAGTTAACTAGACGGTACATATTATAAATGTGGAAATTATTTTACATGTTTATTATTATGAGGAATGATCATTTGTGAACAGTGACTAATACAGACCACAATGTGGCAGTATTTTTTTGACCAGCGTTACAAGTGTAGTAAAAACCAGGAGTCCTCGGTTACACTTGTCGTTTCAATGCGACTTTTGTGATCCGATGCACCAAATCGAAAACACAGGTCTGACGTCCACACTTGAAACTTCAATGCGAACTCTGTGACCAAAACTGTGTCCGGATTTCACTTGCCTGCAAAAACACCTCCTGGTAAAATAAGTCTGCTGAAATGGCGCTGGGTGGAAGAGAAGCCCTTGTGTTGTTCTTGCTGTTTACAATCGTAATACATAGTCAAAAGCCTTTGCCATTTTGCAGTCATGCATTGTTGTTGAGAGGCTGTATAAAATAGGTTCGTTCATCAATGTTAAGTTGCTGGCCCACATAGGCGGAGGTCCACACACGTTTTACAATAATGTCCGCCCGCCAGGAACGTCCTGACATCTAAACTGAAAGTGAAATGTATAGCAGCATAGCGCTGCCGTGGTGGTGTTTTATGTAATCACGCATCTCAATCGCAGTTTGCATGTTTGTTGGGTAGGTGTAGGTCTGGGAAGAACTTCATCTCAAAATCTTGCAAGCGAGCCACTGGGTGAGGCGCCACGAGAAGGAGAATTTGGTGAGGCTTTGTGAGTCACTTCCTGTAGGGCTTGAGCCCCCAAATTGATAATCGTATATGTCCTTTGAGACCTTCTTTGATATAAAAGAGACCCCAGGTCTGTAGCTCACTTGTTATTGTCCTTGACCCCTAAGTCAGCTACTCATTGGATCACTTCCTGTGGGGCTTCGTCCTCCTAATTGATCATTCTAGTATATTTGAATGCCCTCTTTCATATAAATGACACCACCACCACTGGGGCGTGGCAACAATTCTCCATATCCATATGGGGAGGGGGTGCTTGTGGACAGTAGGGGTACACCATACATAAATAGGAAGCTTGCAATGAGTATTTCACTCAACAACAGAAATAGACAATACATTCAGGATGAGGAATGACCTCTCACACATGATTAATTAATGAATTGTGTCAAATAAACCTGCCTCGTTAAATCAATGAGCTTGGTGTTTTGCTTTCACGAATAGGTTATCGCCTGTGTTACTACCAAATCGGTCCGTGCTAACACATCTCTCGGAGTGACGTAACCAGACAGTGATTAAAAAAAACGAGTCACGTTGATTACAAAAGTAACTTATTAATTACAACTAAACTGTGTTAACTGCGTGTGGCCTTCAAAAGGCACCTTAAAATATGTGTATATTTCCTAGCCAGCGGAACCTAGTTTACGCCAAAAACAAAACCATTACGGCAGCTCAGCTGCCACACTTATCGTCGTTATGGCAACGAGTGCGCTGTGGTTTGGAGCAGAGCTATTGTTTGGAGTGAAAGCCGGCTAAATCATTTATCTTTCAATTAGTAAATGACTGAAGTGCACTATTAAGGTGATACCTCCTCATCTAGGTTTGTGCAAATGACACTTTACACGGAACTCATAAACTCGTTTGCAACGTGAACTGTGCTTACATTGTGTACATAATGTTCCCTATCACAGCGTCCCGCTCCTATCACAGGAACCTAGGACCAATATGTTCGGGGTTTGTTCGGAATATTGTGTTCATATAACATGTTCATGTATTAAATACAGGATATATGCGTGCATTGTACAGAAAATTAAATAATGCACATAGTTCGTAAACAATAATGGCCATACGATAACTGGATTCCGAACGAAAATGTAGCTCATTGCTCCACATGTTTGAAAAACATGTTGTGTTATAAAAGATGTAATTTTGGTTATTTCTTAAATAGAATGTAGCCTACACCGATTATAGGCCCTCAAAACCCCCAAATAAGTATGAAGAACGAAACATCATATACAATCACTGAATGAAGATTATGACAATAAAAGGCACATTTCTAACTAGAACTGTTATCAAAACGCATTTTAATGCCGAAACAATGTTAATATTGCATTTTCCACTGATAATCAAATGCATGTCAGCCGTGTTTGGTTTTCAGCAATAGCAGCGTCCATAGCTACCACCATGATAGCAGATGTCATGTTATGTTAAATGCCGTACTTATTATCCCGTATATTAGCGACACCTACTGGTCTTTCTCAGGATAGCAGCACCGCTTAGTTCCTTTGTTTACAGTGGGAGGTCTGTCTCTAGGGCCCCCTCACTTCAGCCATTTAATGGCACATTTACAGAAGTTACAATACAGCACAGTTGCAGTAGTACTCTGCTCTTATTTCATATCCTTGCAATCCTCTTGTGTAAAGCCTTGGAGAAACTTTGCTTGTAAGTAATATTGTTCTCCTGCGTTTCAGGATTTCTTCCATATAAATATTTTGTGAATTAGTATTGTGATGCTGTGTAAAATAAGCAGTTCACCCAGTGCATTCCTCATGGTGTTTCTTAGCTAGGATGGTGGTTTCCACACTGTGCTCAGACAGCTATTCACTCAGGGAATTTGTGCATTGTTTGCTTTATAAGATATTTCACATTACTGCAATACTTCAGTTCATTTTGAACCAGCTATTTTGAGCTGAAACTGAGTTTCTTTGTGTTATTATTTAGTTTCACAGATTCTGTATAAGAGAAGACACGCTGATGCTCCAGTAAAGGAATTAACTCTATTTCTGAATCCGCGTCATCATTCACCACTCGAGTACAGACTGTTTAGCTATCTGTCGAATGCGTGCAGTAGGGATGCACACTGGAGGACAGAATAGCAGACGTTGAAAGAATTGTCATAATAACTAAACAAAACTAAACGTCCAAGGTATCATCATCAAACCTATTCAGCATCTCATCAAGACATGCATCCATAATGTCTCCATTCTCACCATCATCAAAATACTAATTTACATCACGATTACATCTCCTCTCGGGGTTGCCATCTGTAGACTTGTATTTAGCCTTGAGAATTTTCACAATACACTCAATCCCGTTAGCATTGTCACACACAGCTTTAGCCACAGACGCATCCTTTTTATAATGACAACGAATTGTCAAGCGTAGCACGCACAGTCTTCAGCATAGACATGACGTTTGCATTATCGCCTTGTTCTGACCTGTTTTCTTCATCATGCTCAGCTTCTTGCCCAGAATGTACATCAGCGGTGTCTGCGGTGTTGATGGTTAGCGGTGGTCCCGGGACAGCCTGGGCACCAGGGGTCGCTGCGGCTATGAC
>JAOPJO010023031.1:0-15727 GCA_027123675.1 Molva macrophthalma
CACACACACACACTCACACACACACACACACACACACACACACACACACACACACACACACACACACACACAAGCAGATGATGGCTATTACAGTAAGTCACAAGTGGCTAATAGGAATAATATTACCCAGGGTGTCTAGATTAATTTTATAGACAACATATCATTTTTCGTCTCTTGTTCAGAGGGCCATTATACGCACCTGGAGGTTGTGTGTGTGTGTGTGTGTGTGTCTGTGTGTGTGTGTGTGTGTGTTTATAAGGGAGTGTTGGCAGCCAAATGATGCTGAGTTGTGGAAAAAGTATTTATGCACCTCAGAGTAACCTTTACCACTGAAAGATTTCTTTGGCATCTCCTCCTTGTGGCGTAACTCTGTTGAATGCAACACTGGTTAGAGGAAGCAGGCGACAGACGCTACCTCAGCTCTGTCTGTGTGAGAGTCCTAGACTAGCCGTCCTGTTTGTATGTTGCCTGATCTGTGAAAGCCACTCTCTTTGTGTCAGGCCATAGGACAAGCTGTCAGGTCTGTGGAGCATAAATTCTAACTATATAACTTCATTCAGTTTACTTTACCTACTATGTTCTTCCTCGTACAATTTCAGATTGAAAACCATTTAAATAATGTCTGTTTCCTCACAGAGACAGACAAGCAAATCTGCTGCTTGATCAGCTTTGTGCTTCTGCGATTGCTTTACATCTTGTTCCTGCCTCAAATGACCAAACCATTAGGGTAGGGTTGCACTGTAGCAATGAAACTCTCTGAAGTAGCTCTCATGTTGCGAACATGCAACAGTGTTTGCATTGGCATGTGTAGACTAACTCAGTAGGGGGCGGCTAGGAGTGGCACGGAATACCACAGGGCAGTATGCATCGTCCCATGACACTAACTTTGTACGAGTGGTGCATCACAAAATGTAGTTTCATTTAAAAATCGTATAAATAACACCTATATGACGCATATTGCATTCGATAACCAGTCCACAAACTAGGACAAAAAAAAATGTATACAATACAAAAAACATTGTGTCGGTTAGATTTTGATTGACCATTACAAATCCTATCCACTGCCAGAATGAGTTGGGGTGACCCTCGGGTTGGCCAATAAAGTTGGCCAAATCACAAGGCCAAGAGGACTCCTTAAGGAACAGTTGGATACCGCTGACCTTTACTCTGAACACTGCTCAAGTGGCACATGTTTTGACATAAATGTCACGTACACAATGTTGTGTTTACTACAGGTTGCTCCCTGTTCAATAAGGCTATCACTCTTTCGGAGAAAGTTGGATCCAAAACAAAACTGTTGCGATACAACTGCTCACCGCCATGTTATCAATAAGCAATAGAGATTGCTACAGAGATTAATGTTCAATGCATATAACAGATAGCGGTAATTATAGGTCTATCAATTAATATTTTACCACTATGGATGCAATAAGAGGACTATGTTGAGAAACATAAATAGGCTGTACCACCACCATGTCCTGGAACATGTTCAGTTAACATGGTGACTATGACAAAGAAACCTGATGCTTGTGATTGGTTGAACTGATTAACTTGCATGCTAAAGCCATCAAAATTGACCTTGGTGCGCTTGAAATGAATGGCGCATTTTCCCAAAACTGAAATACCTACTGGCCAGTTCAGGCCCCTGTAGTTATTGGGGTTTATCAGTTGGTTGCAATGAACCTCACGCTAGTTGCTACTTAATTATATACACTGGAACTTTAACAGTTAACTAGTGTTTAGTAATCGAATGGTGTTCGTGTTTACTAATGGTTTTCATGGTAACTAAGGTAATGGTGTTCACGTTAACTAAGGTATTCATTTATACATTATTGAATAGGATTAGGGTTAACCCTAACCCTTACCCATTAACCCTATCCCTCACCCTAACCCATTAACCCTAACCCCTATGCTAGTGCTTTATAATAATGCTTATTAGTGTATTAAATAGTGTTTATTTATGATTCATTATTGTATCCTTATTGTAAAGTGTTACCTCAAATTGTATATTATAATTTTCAAGAATTGAATATGTTATTAAGCAATTCAGACTATCCCATCAACATACAAGGGTTTACAGGACTGCAAGAAATGTATATACATTTCTCTTCTTTATATTTCATCATTTCCACATTGAAATCAACTTGGCATTGATGCTGCTCATAGAATCTAGAATGTCCTCATCTTAAGTATGTGTCTGTGAATGAAAACCCTGACTTATGTCCCTTCTGCTAATATCTAATGTTTTTTTATGTTATTTGCTCAGCGATAAATTGTACGAAGCAATATATTGGAGCAGAAGTTATGTCTTCATCAGAGACAGAAAATTCCAACCTACTCTAAAAGCGTCTTACCCTTAGATGTGCATCTCTTATTATGTTTAGCTCTCATGGCTGCTGCTCTCATTGATTTAATTCATACACACACCCTCCTTATTGTGTGAGAGAAAGAATTGCTCACTGTGCAAGAGTGGCGCTGATTTAATAGATGTGAAACTTGAGAAATGTATTGTCGGGTATTTTAGCGTCTCCATTTCTAATATCTAGAATATGGTGCAGAAATCTAACGCTTTGTTAAAACCCCATTAAAGTTCCCATCTCTTTGTGTTTCTTCTATTCGAACACACTCTCTTGTCCTTCTGGTACTCTCTGGCAGAAAGTGGTGTCTGTGTGTCTGGGAGTGTGTTACGCATACACACGAGCACATAAGAGAAACTAGACATGAACATGCACAGAATAAAACAGTACCAAGTACTTAGCCACACAACAAAAACACATATATGGGCACACATTCCCACTCATGCACTCTCTCGCTCGCACATGTACCGAAGATCATAAAGTCACTCACAAAATACAATAAAAAACTCCAAACAGAGTGCAACATACAAAACAGGCATGCATTCCGGGTGCCACACACACACACACACACACACACACACACACACACACACACACACACACTCACACAACCATCCCTAGGACTGACTGATTTACTTTTACCACTCTGTCGAGTGAAAACAAGGAGCATCAATCATTGCCATGGCGACATGGGGGCTGTTAATGTAACTGTAGTCCTGATTCATAGCAAAAATGTGAAGAGAGGAGTAAGGCAGTTAAATAGAGAGAGATTGGTGAGAGAGAGAGAGAGAGAGAGAGAGAGAGAGAGAGAGAGAGAGAGAGAGAGAGAGAGAGAGAGAGGTGGTTGACAGAGAGAATGAAGTGAGTTATTTTAACAGAAACAGTGTAGGAAAAGAGAAAAGTTGTTGTGGTAGAAACAAGAGGAATTTCATTATCCCACATAGCATACACTTACTACCTCTGTGACTGAGTCGGTGGAAAGCACATCTATGATGGAGTTTCATGCTCTCCTTCTCCCTTTCTCAGCTATAAATCTTATATTGTAGCCTCAGACTTGAACGTCATTGAAGCACACATTTATTTAATTAGCATTAGTTGTGATCATTTGGAACAGGCTATATGGACTATAATGTATGGTCTATAATGTTTTCTTTCATGTTGTCGTGCACATTATACATTACTTAAATGGTAACTATAGTCCCATACAAGTGGTGAAGGATATAAAAAAAGTCATTTTTTATAATATGTGTATAACATGATTTTTTACCAAACAGGTAAAAGTAAAGGGAGGTATTTGATATCCAATTTATTTCATTTTGCATATGGCAATTGAGGACATTAGACTTGATGTGACTTTTGCTAAATAAATTGGGATTTAGTGTATGTGGGTCTTGACTAACAAGACATAAGGCTTGTAACAATAGACAATTAGATTGGAATGGATCCTTTGCTTGATTTTTGTGTACACCATAACTCACTCTGGATGAAGGCGTCCAACTTGCGAGCAGATATAAAACAATGCCGATTCAACACATTTCGTTAAGGGTCTTGGCAATAAGAACGGCACAGAAGTTGCTGTTGTTTTTAAAAGAAGACCAAATGGTGCATTATTGAGTGTGAAATTCCTCTTATGCTGCGTTTTTTCATTGATTTTTTTCAATTTCCCTTTCCTTGCGCCAACAGCTCTGCAAACGAGCCTCGCATTTCACCGCCTCTTCCATCCCGGTCCCTCTATTTTATCTCCATTCCATCATCATTAATCTGCATCAAGCTCTCCCGATGCGCATCAGGCCGTCCGTCCTCGCATCCCTGGTCTGACACCAGTCAACCCCCACCCTCCCCACCACCACCACCACCACCACCACCCCGTCCTCCTTGATCTCATCCCCCCCTTCCTTTCTTCCTCTGGTATCCCTCCTCGATCACCTGCTGCCCATCCATCACCTTCTCTCTCCATTTCCTTCTCTCTTCTGCTCACCCTATCGTCAGGCTCCTCTTCAGCCCTACCAACCTCCTCCACACACAGACACACACACACACACACACACACACAGACACACACACACACACACACACAGTTTCCCCCTATTCCTACACACCACACAAGTCAGCTAAACAGACGGCCTTTTCGACATGCATGACTGCAGGGAGATGAGCGGGAGTGTGTGTGCGTCTGCGTGTGTGTGTGTAGGTTATCCTGCCCCCACCACCGCCTTCAGCAGCATCACTGCCGACAGCTGCTTAATTCACATGACAGGTTAGATGCCCCACCCCCCACCGCCCCTAATGCCCCGCCCATTCCTCAGCCATCAATCGCACGAACACACACACACACACACACACACACACACACACAGACGCCTAGTCCACTCTCTGTCTTACAGGTACAGATGACCTGCAAAGGGGGTTCCATTTAAACAGAATGGGTGTGCATCATTAATGCCCGTGTGTGTGAGTGTGTGCGTGCGTGTGCGTGCATGTAGGTCTGTGTTTATCTGTGTGGTTTTAAAGCAGTGACATAAATGCTGACGGAGTGTGAACGTCTCTTTGACATTGGCATGAAATTGGCGTGGCGTTGCACATGTGTGTGTGTTGCTTCATTAACAGGCTGGGGTGTTGGACAGGGCAGCTTGCTGGTGCAGCTCCAACCATGCTGACACACATACACACACATACACACACATACACACACACACACACTGTGTGTATGTGAAGGGCACGGCAAGAGCACAGTGACTGATGGATGTATTCCATTTATATTACGCTGTATTAGCTACATACGTGCAGGTCCATGCGTGTGTATGTGCATCGTTTATATCTGTTTTACCAAAGGTAACACAGATACACTCGTTTATCAGTGTGAATAGATAGTTAACCACTTGTTGGCATTTCAATGCAGTGTGTGTGTGTGTGTGTGTGTGTGTGTGTGTGCGTTTGTGCGTGCATGTTCATATTGTAATTACTATTCAATATCAATATGACTTTATTCGTTTGATTGTTTTGCTAATATTTGACTATGACCAGGTCTGTTCAGCTCATCATGACCACCCGTAAGTCTTCCACTGACACATCATCCCCAGTCATGTGAAAAATGAATTCTTTATGATCATTTCTCTGCAACAATAATCATGTTTTGATAATTCATTATTTAAGATCAATTTTATTGTATATAATAGGTGCTACCACCATCAGGAGTACTGAACAACCACCAGCATGACTGCATGACAGAAAATCAAAGTCATCCACAAGATTGACACTTTCTTTCAGCAGCTGATATACAGATACAGATGATCTAATATGTGATGTAATTCACCCCCACAGGTATCTATGACTCACAGTACACCTCACCACCAGCTACTGTTCCCAGTACAACCTGTGACGGCTCCAAGTCCAACAGCTGTTACCAGCACCATCAGTTCTAACGGTACAGCATAGCCCGATGGCAGGACTCTGAGATCGGACCAGCAACACTCATCCAGCTGGACTGTGTCTACGAAATAGGTTTCAACACACAGTTGCAGTACTGGATATGAATTTAAACGTTAAGTCATGCAGCTTTTTGTCGCTGAGTATATTCACATGAATAAATAAAAAAATTGAATCCAAGTAGAATTAGTAGCTCTGCCTCAACTGTCACGAATAAGGACATACAGCTTTAGATCAACAAAAACAATGTATTACCATGAAAGGCGTTTTGCAAAGTATTCTCTCTACTACATATTATTCCATAAAAATTGTAATGTACTTTTCATTCAGAGAACGGCATGGCATTTGTTTATGGTGTGTCCATGTCTGCGTGTGTGTTGGCATATGTGTGTGCGGGTGTGTGTGCATGTTTGCATTGTGTGCGTGTGTGTAAGAGATGCATACATGACATGGGGACGATGGAGTGGGAATTCATTCCTGTGTCTACGGTTGTTACATGTAAGGTGTGTGTCGTTAAAGTGTGTGTCATAGGGTGAGGGGGCAGGGGGGTGGGGGGGGGATGAGTGATGCAGAGCGCAGACACACACCACAGCAGCTGGCGAGCGGGAGGGCCGTTTACCTGCCATTGTGAGGGTCATATAGCGGAAGAGCACTGGCTGTGTAGCAGGGACCTAAATATTAAACCTTTTATACCTGTATTTGGTAACCATATGGATCACTGGGTCGAAAACCTTGGTGTCGGGGGCCCATTTGGGGTCCCATGATTTGCATATGGGGTCGCAGGAGATTTCTGACAAACGCTACAGATATTTGATTATCCATTTTAGCATTTTATTTTCAAGGTCTCATAGACGTATAATATGAACTGTCTGCCTAATGATTCATAGCAACGAGCAAACGAGCAACGAGCTACTATCACTGAGAGAGAATTACGATTACGATCACTGGGACATTGATATTACTGGCAAGTTTGTTGCCAGTAATATTAAGTTTGTTATGTAAAAATAATTGGGAAAGTTGGGGTCGCAAACATTTTCTGAGCTAGAAACGGGGCCATGAAAAGGTTGAGAACAACTGATAACAATAGATGTATGTTGGGCAAATCACCAATACATTGTCCTATCTTCCATCATTGAAAAACAATAGAGCAGAATAGTATTTTGTGTTACAGCAATGTTTTCATACACGAGGGCTTATAAGGGGATGTAGATGTTGTAGTGGTTAGCTTTTTCTCAATAGAACCATTACCAGCAAGGTGAATGGATTATGAGTTGTAGCATTGATTGATTCATTGATTCAGTTGTAATTAGAGACGTATACATGTTCATGTTTTGTGGTATTCGCAGAGCTACAGAGCTCATTTATCAAAACATGAACACACACACACACACACACAAAACTATCAGGATGGGCGGAAGATTCCAGTTCTCCAACACAAATGTAATTACGAAACAACTTAACAATATTGTATATACCAGACTTCTCGCCAACGCAAACAAAAAACGTTTTGGTTCTGTGTTTACACAGCACTGTGCATGCTCACAGACTTAGACAGGGGCTATTAAGTGTTTTTAAGCATTATTAGCATGTTGTAAATAGCTTGTAAATCATCAACTTAGGCTATATTAATGATCTTATAAGCCCTTTTCTCATTATCTAATTAATCATGTATAACTGATTATGAATTGTTGATGTGTTAATTTAGGAACAATGCTTTATAAATGCTGAATTCAGTATGAATTCACTACTTACTACTACTTTATTAATGCTTCAAAGTTGCAGTTAATCTACAGTGTCACCCAGACTTAAAAAAGAAACAAAAACATTTGGCTCCTTGGGATAAAATAACAGGGTTTCAGAGAAGTAGATAGTACAGCAGAATATCTGAAAACAGTGGGCTACATTTAATTAAAGAACAGCGTGTAGAAGAAACATACACTACATAACTAAAAACTAATCTTGTTTGGCAAAGATGCAGGCGGTCTAGAAATGTTTTTTGCAGCCTGCTACGTTCATTTCCTTCAGGATTTACAAAATGTTCCCCTATTTCAGGCCAGGGCAGTACCACAGCTACTGTGGCGCAACACATACTCAGCACAACAGCAAAACAGTGATTATGTCATAATCGCCACCATCATCATCATCATCTACCAACATCACCAACCACCCTCATTATGTCTGCCAGTAATGATTATTTTTCTATTGATTCATCTATTGATTATTTTTTATAGATTAATCAATTCATCTAAACAATTCATTTTTCACCCAAAAACACATACAATTCATTCAGATGGCTTTCCCTTTGACTGAGAATGAGAGATAAAGAAAGGGGGACAACAACTACATCAGCATTATTTAATATGTAATACTTAAAGGTGCTTTTAGCAATATTGATTATTTAAAAAGATAAATAGCTCAACAGCCATCACTGATATAGAGTGTGGTCAGTAACAGAAAGCTGAGCGTTCACGAGGGAGGGGAGTGCTTACTGCAATAATGGACAGGAAGTTAGCCAAAACGATGACTTTGCTTACAGCTCCTTTAATTTAAGCTATAGTAATATTCCCTATGTTCCTTTAACTTAAAGGTAGAGTGTGTATAATTAAGCGGCATCTAGAGGAACAGACTTGGCAGAAATGGAATATAATATTCATAAGTATGTTTTAATTAGTGTATAATCCTATGAAAATAAGAGTCATTGTGTTTAACTTGCCTAAGTTTGAGCCCTTTATATCCCCATTGCTACGACCCATTTGTGATTTGTTTTATATTGTTGTTGTGTAGGAGCTTAATGAGCGATGTTGTGTATGAAATGTGCCATTATATTCATTATATGTGGTGTTATACTATGTATCCAAAAAGCTTAACCGTCTTGGACATCAAAATCAACCGCTGTACAGACGGAGCTCCACACATCCACACACACTGGGACGTTATTGTCCTAGAAGCTGAACCCTCTCTCTGACACGGACATCAACCGCTGCACAGACGGAGCTCCACACATCCACACACACAGTGGCGTTATATATATATATGTATCCTAGAGGCTTAATGCTCTCTCGGACGCGCCTCATATAGCCTATGAAGACCAGCTTATGCTCCGTCCCTTTAACAAAATATCCAAAGTATTTAGAGGATTCATTTCTAATAGAGTTTCACTTTTTAATACACGTGCAGAATAGTTGGCAAATGGCA
This sequence comes from Molva macrophthalma, assembly GCA_027123675.1. Lineage (NCBI taxonomy): Eukaryota > Metazoa > Chordata > Actinopteri > Gadiformes > Lotidae > Molva > Molva macrophthalma. The sequence goes on from JAOPJO010023031.1 coordinate 8,979, forward strand.
GTTCAGGGATGAGGGGGATTATGATAAGTGGGTGCGCATTCTTTAATACATCCATGGTTTGGAGACGTTAGTGTTCCTGTTCGATAACTAAAAGTAGGCTATCACTCAAAACTAAACTGTTGCGATACAACTGCACACCGTCATGTTATCAAAAGTAACCTATATTCAAGGAAACATTGCCTTGTAGCGCCGACTTTTATCAGGATGATTGATACACATAATACTGATGATTGATACACATAATAATACACATTACAGATATGCAATAATTATAGGTCTATGTATGTAATTGACCACGATTGATGCTTTTTGGCAAAAGGGAAAATACCTACTGGCACCTTACAGAATACATGCCAATACAGCCCACTGTAGTTGTAGGAAAGGGAAGGGTGATTTGTTTCAGTTGGTTGCAGTCTGCAATCTCACCGCTAGTTGCTACTAAATTTTACACACTGGATCTTCAAATGTACAAATATATTGATCACAATAATTCAAACATTATATACATGACATTCCCTACACAAAGACATATGCTCAACATAATGGCAGATCCCCACAAGCCCAATGCTCATACACCATCAATCAACATAGAATAAGCCCAGATTCCAGCTTAAACATTCCACTAATCAACACTCATCAAGTAGGCCTAGCTAGCAGGCAAATGAGTGATGATGATTTAAGTAATGAGTGTATGTAGCAGCCAGCACAGCAGCTCTCCCTTCGAATGTTATGGTCATATGTGCAGCTCAGCACAGGCACATTTCGGTGCTAGTGCTGCTTTGAAATCCCAAATTAGGTAGTGATATTGAAGTAACACATTTGTGATATATATCGAATTGAACAAATTGCATTTTAACAATACAAATAAATGACTGATATTATTGCTGTCAACGCAATATTGCCGTTGCCGAAAATGCAATAACGCATTTTCAGCGTTGAAGTCATCGATGATGTCTTCATCTCCATCAACACCACCACCAACCAACGTCATCATCATTATCATCAACAACAACTTCAACAACAGCAACAAACAACAACAAACAACAAGGTCTAGGGCCACAGACGAGCATTTTGGAGCTTCCGTTTTCTTTAGCCAGGGGATTCGGACAAAGCTGCAATGAGCACCGCCCCCCTCTGTCTGGAAGCCAGCTAGCTGACAGCCCTGCTGGGGTCAACACTGCCTCAGCCCTCTAAGCTGTGGTCCCAGATCCCTGGCCTCTCCAAGGCCCCCAGCAGCATGGCACACCTGTCAAACTCTGTCTTGTCTCTGCTCCAAAACAGACTTGCCAGTCGCTATACCAGATCTGGTCAAGCCCAGATATCTGTTCATAGCATTGATTGATCACTGTTCATTGACCGGTTGCAATAAGGAACGTTTTGAATGTATAGCAACGGTATTGCTAACTGTATCCACATGTCATATAAAATTTGAAAAATCCCCTTTATTAGAATCCCTGGATCCGTATTGCTTTTTTTCTCACCAAAATAAATCCATTTAAACTAATATGTTTGTTTCTAAACTCTCTTCTCATATCCTAGCTGTCAATTTTAATTTTGCGGTATATCAGCGCTGAAGAAGGGCTGGGGTCGATACAGAGCGCTAAAACCTCAGCTTGATGTTGAGGAGAAATAAAGCAGCTTAATAGAGCAGAGAGGCACCCGTGCATACAGTGTGAAGTATTGATGATCTAATCCACTTTCCAGTGCAGTAGACAGAGGAGCCAGATACTGCCTGGAGGGGGGCGAACCTGGAGGTTGACATTCGGCCTGCAAAAAATCCCTCTATGTCTTTTCTATTCATTGTCATTTCTAATTTTAGTTTCTCCAATTAGTCACAGCAGGTGATTTTTGCACTGGAATGTTGCCTGCAAATTCTGCCCACCGATCTGCCTGTCTGCTTGTCTGTCTGTCTGTATGTCTGTCCACCTGCCTGTCTGTCTGCCAACCTGCCTGGCTGTCTTGTCTGTCAACCTGCCTGGCTGTCTGTCTGTCATCCTATCTGCCTGTCTTGTCTGCCTGCCAGTCTCTGTCTGTCTGTCTTCCCACCACCCTCTCTCTGTCCGGCTGCCTGTCTGTCTGCAAATTTGTCTCTCTGTATGTCTGTGTTCCCACCTCCCTGTCCCACTGGCTGTAGACAGGCTGTCTATCAGTTATATATCTAATTATCTAGGGAGGGAATAATACAAATAAAATTATCTTGCTGAAAAGATTTGTAAACCAAACGATTTGCTATAATAAGCCGCTTGTTTGTGCATCATACAAATAAGTTCAAAATAATAGATTCAGAATCATTGTCATTCATGAGAGAGAGGACTCCACTCATCAGGAGTGTGTTATGCGCTGTGCTACACACACACACACACACACACACACACACACACACTAGTACACGCACACACACACACTAGCACACACACACACCCACACAGTGCTGTCATTGTAATGACGACAGACCATGTGTGAATGTTTGTGAGTTTCCTTCTTTGATCAGCTAAATCAAAGACAGAGGAAACCTGCCTTCCAATGTGGTAGACAGAGACTTCTTGTTTCAAGGATGAGCAAAAACAGAGTAAACAAGTACATCAAGTAAACTCAGAACAATACAATCTTGGGAACAATACTGTGGTGGGGGTCTTTGATGCCCTGATTGAATAACTCTGATAGAGTGGAAAAAGCACAACGTTCCACACCATTAAATAATATGAGCTGCGAAAAAATTGCTTTACTGACTACGGGATCTCCCCCACACTGGTGTATGGATGGAGTGGGGAGGGCTCAGTGCCCCCCCTATAATTGCAGGCTTTATTTGAGTACTAAAATGCCCTGAAAGTCTGGGTGAAATCCGTTATTCAACATGAATAGCTACAACTAAAAAACGATTTAGTTAACTAGTTAACGAGTTTGATTTAGTTGATTTAGTTAACTACAATTATACTACTACTAGTTCCTCTGTTGATGTAAAACAGACGGTGGCGAGGCAATGCCAGGTGTGAAGGAGTGGTAAAGACTTTACACTCTCACAACATCCCATCATAAAGATGGCTGGGACGGACGCTTCCAGTGTCATGGATCCCTCTTAGAGCAATACTTGACCCATCTTGCATATTTGGCTTAAAATCCACTTCCCCAATATCAAATACATGCAAAAAATGAAATCCAAAATGTTGTGACCCTTCATGTAGTTTGAACCGCGGATGTATAATGAGAAACGCAGTCCGTTTTGATCCTCACTCCACATTGAGCCGGCAAGAAACAAGGTTTTTGAATATCCCAACTACTCTGAATATTATGACATTAAGTTAATCAGCAAAAAACTAATTTGAACACTGGAGCAGGCACAGAAGAAAGATCCACTACTAATGCCTTCCATTAGATTGGTTGAATGACACCTTTAAAGTAGATATTCTGGCAATTTCCATAGCATCAATGCAAGTGACTGGAGGGTCAGAGAGATCCCGGGTCTACTTCACCAAGGGTCACAACATTTGGAAACTTTTTGCGTGTATTTGATGTGGAAGTGGATTTTTAAGTCAAACTTTGCTAAATGAATGAAATATTGCTTGAATAATAGAAATTAGATGATTTCGGATATGAAGCCTATCTCTCAAACACACACACACATCATAAATGTTTGCAGCTGTGACAATTTGCCAGCCAATTGCCAGTTGGCTGAGCCCTCAAGTGGCAGACGAATCAGATGATGAGTTGAAGGGGCCAGGTATTTCTGTGGAAACATTCAGTTAACTTAATTACATTGAGAAAACCTATTATAATATTTTTTTCAATAACAATGGCTCAGATAGAGATTTTATAATGAGCTGTTCATGGTTATTCTAATTCATTATTCAAATCCACATTAAATAACACCCAAGATGTTTATGCAGAGTATAAACATAATTATATTCATAATATTATGAATATCATCAAACTTCAGTGTGACCTCAAAAACACAACACAGACACACTTGCTATCACACATAAACTATCTCATACACACTCACAAACTATCTCTTACAAGACACACAAATTATCTCTTAACACGCACACGCACGCACACACACGCACACACACATGCACACGAACACGCCCACACACACACACACACACACACACACACACACACACACACACACACACACACACACACACCACCTCTGGACTCTCCATTCCACTCTCCAGCATGGTACACACTCCTCTGAAACCCTCATCAAAGTGTCCCGTGGCGCTGATGAGATAAGAAGTTCTGCTAATGTGGTTCTGACCACAGGAAGCCTCGCGTCCGCCTCCACCGAGCAGAGCAACGTGAGAGCTCTCCTCTGGCTGGCCTGAGACACCCGAGAGCCCTGGTTATTAAGAACACATTACCCTGGCAGGTCTTGGCCATCACACATACACACACAAAGAATACAAACTTAAAGCATCCCAGTCCTTCATCACCATTACCTCCATCGATCTACTGCTAAGTCCTCTGTCCAGGCTTCGGTCCAGCATGACACTTCAGTCATTACAGACGACGGGGTCTATAGTGATTAGTGCTGCTTAGACGTATTGATATGCACTCATATTCACCCCCCCTACCCCGTCATCTGAAAACCTCTTATAGCTTCACACACCATTTGACACTCAGCGATTCATCCCAATTCTGGCTACTAATGATGGATAGACGGAAAGATGGACAGACACACACACAGATAGACAGACAGAGAGACGGACGGACAGAGAGGTCGGACATTCCGACAGATAGACACACACAGACAGACAGAAAGATGGACAGGCAAAGACAGACGGACAGTCGGACGGAGAAGACGGCCATTCCGACAGACATCACACACAAAGACAGGCGGACGGTCAGATAGACGAGAGATCCAGATAGAAGAGAGGCGGGAAAAATGTTTCACCATAACCAATGTCAGTTTCTTTTCATTCCACGGCGGCTGGTAATGGTGGCGGGTGTCTGCAATTGATGTACTGCCCTTTTGTCTTCATTGTGCTCGTCTTAAAAGGAACCACTTAGGTTTGTCCAGATGTCTGTCACACGTCTGTGGGTCGTTTGGCCATCTCCGCTCGGTGCTTCCTTCCAATCCATCATGATCGGAGCGGGCAGGCTGGCGGCGTGCCCAACACACACACACACTCGCAGCCACACACACATGCTCTGAACTCAAATGAGGAACCTTGAACATGACTTAGCCATGAACAGCAAAACTTTTTCGGCCCATGGTTAGGAGCGAGGAACAAAGGGGGAATATACCATTTACTTTTACTTACTTTTGGAAAGCTGTTTTCGGTTTAATTAAAAATGATTAATCCTTTCCATGACTAGTAACACTAGCTGGTAGTGCGCACACACACACTCACACACACACACACACACACACACACACACACACACACACACACACACACACACACATACACAGATGTATTAGGAAGAAATAACAAAAAGATCAGACAAAAAACAGAAAGATAATGTGCAATGGACTTAGTGGAAAGATGGGGATAGTAATCATAGAGAATGGGCCGTGTTGGATGGTTGCAATACTCAATCAACAGTGATACCAAACTAGGCTCATGAATTAACCAGGAGATGCTCAAGAATGTGTCAATTTGCATGTCTTTAGATACAGCAATCTGGGAGCCCTGATTCTTTCTGCTGCGTGGGAGAGTTGACAGTTTTTCAGTTGTTGTTTTTTCATGTTTTCTCATATTTTTTCCTCTGGAGATGTGCTTTTGAAGTAAACCAAGGCATGTTTTGAAGGGAATAATGATTAAAATTGACACAATACCGAAAAGTCACACACTCAAATCGAAATTGTTAATGCCCGAGTGTCGTTTCTCTGCGCCATAGTGGAAAGGTCGAAAGGAGATATGATTTCCTTTTTGTCTTTATCTTTGTCTCTATCTTTTTACTCTGTGGAGTTCCTTTTTTGGGGGGCATGAAATGTTGCTATGAGTTCTACTTAATCTCTGGAGTTCAAACGGCCGTCAAAGTGTAGGCTGGGAAGATGGAAGGTGAAGGGCGGGAAGACTGCAGAAAGAGCGAGAGAGCGAGAGAGACACACAAAGAAAGAAATCAGAAGAATGAGCTTGGGCTGGGAAATTTGAATAGAAAGATGGAGATGGAAATAATGGGAGGATGTTGAAGAAATTATTATTTAAAATATAGTAGTTATTCGATTTATTTATTCATAATTTCAACTTTCAACATCATTTAAAAATACTGAGCTACAGAGTATCCCTTTCAACCCTAGTCGGAATAATAGAAAATGCTCACAAACTGAGGTGTAGTGACCTATTCATGTGTAGCTGCTCTGCCAAATAAAATATGCATCATACATCTTTATTATGTATTTTTTGCATTGGAAAGAAGATAAGTGATGGCTGAAAGCGGCCATCACTCATCTTCTTTCCATACGGCCCACAGGTCAAGGGGTTGGCCCCGACGATGTGTCAATATGCATGCAGCCACTGTGCCCGCTGTGGTGGTGTTGCAGCAAGATGGCTGCCGTTCCACTGTTTCTTCTCGTGAAGAAACTGCTGGTGTGCGCAGGTGTGTGAGAGAGTAAACGGGTGGGAGGGCACGGGGGGGGGGGGGGCACCAGATGGCCCAGGGGTGCGTGTATGTGTGTTTGTGTGTGTGTATCTGTGGGTGTGTATGTGTGTGTGTTTGTGGGTGTGTGTGTGTGTGTATTTGTGTGTGTGCGGGGGCAGGGTTGGTAGGACAAGACTCAGAAACCAGTTTTTAATCCC
>JAOPJO010023110.1:0-15576 GCA_027123675.1 Molva macrophthalma
CTTCTGCCAGAAGGTGCAGTTTTATGGTGTGTGGAAAAAGATGCTGAAACCCCCAATGGGAAGGGATCAAGGTAAGCAATGTGTTCTGATGTTATTAGTGATCTGGTGGACATAAAGCATGTCAATTGTCAAGTTCATGTGCTAGTGTCTTGTCTTCCTTCTATTTCATCTGTGAGGGTATCGTTTGTTCAGTCTTTCTGATTTTTAAAGCATCATATCCAGGGTTGGAAATTGGCACCAGCCACCATCCAAAGGCTGGTAAAATATGGAAGTGGCTGCTATATTTGCTTCAGTCGCCAGCCAAGAAACAATGTAATCTATTGAGTGGCTGGTCAAATTTGAATATACACTAGCAATTTGCAGGTGGACCAAAAAAATGGAGAGTTTAAGAGTTTAAATACTTTTAAACTATTGCTTGAATATTGTAGATCTTGTTTTATTATTATTTGTTTATATTATTTGTTCACATTCAGGATGATTTCCACTGTCAAAGGCATCAAAAGCTGCAGTATTGAAAAAGTTATAGAGGAAGTTGCTGCATCTAACTGCTTCCAATGTATTAGTAGCAGGTTTTAATGAATACATCCCTATACATTAAATTAAAGCTTGTTTAGCAACACAGTTTTGTACAGCAGATCCACACACATTATGATATTCTTTAAGTATTGATTTTGAAAACGTTTTTAGTGTTTTGGAAAGCTTATAACATGTGAACAGGAAATGCATTGTGAAGCAGCAACTTCAGCTGGAACGCTCTGCACCTTCCGCCAGACTCTGCAGGGAAAGTCATTTGATTGTAAACAACCTTCTAAGGGGCTCTAAGGGCTTATGTAAAAAAAAAAAAAAAAAGATCCTTTAAACAAAAGTGCATTATCCTGATAGAAGGATGTCTGTTATGTTTTTAAGGACAAAGACGACCCCAATGCCTACTTGAAGAAGCGCTCCCTCTCCTGGCCAGTCCTGATTGTGAGTATGTCAAACTGCCTCCTGGCTGTAGGAGATGTGCCGATAACTGCGTTCCCAAAAGAAAAGGTTGCAGCGGGTGTGTTATACCTTATGGCCTACTATTATGCCCTACACCTATGATATGACCTAAAAGTTTTATCACAGTATTTCTTTCCATTTTTGCGGTGATGGTATTATATCAGAATATTACAAAAATAAAACGGATATTCCATTTTAAGTCTAGTTTTACCTCTTTCTTATCTTAAGAAAGACAGAAGAAGCCTTCCCCATAATGTAAGTTAATTATTCAATTTAGTGTGATTCATTAATTCAGTCATAAGTACCAGCCATTCTGTTATTTTGAGTTAAGTGAACTCTAGCTTAGCAATGTGGATCTAGTAAAGAATAAGGAAAGGAAAAAGACTGTTTATAACATTTACTGCTGTTTTATTAATGTAACTTTTTTCACAGTCTGAAATGCAAGGGGGCACATACTTTGTGATGGAACATAACACAAATGTACCCACAGAAGATGGGACATAGAAACAACAACATATAACATTATGCACATTACTTGCTTCAAATACCACTCAGCCAGTTATTTTTCTAAAAGTGGCAATCCCTCTCCACCAGGGGGTGCTCCACAAGAACCTGTCAACATGTGTGTGAAGGCTAAGAAATAATAAAATAAATATTAAATGATAAATAAAAATAACACAGAAATATGCAATTAAATAAAATACACTGAAAAGGTTGTAAGTGCAATGGAACAAACATGGTGTAGCTTTGGCTTAGATTTCCTCAACAGGAAAGCAGAACTCAAATAAAAACAGCAAGTCAGGTTCTCAGCCAGGAACACCAGCCTGTCAACACTTCACGCTTCAGTGTTGCCCTGCTGCATGTGGCGACGTTGCCACCAGTGCTGAATGCACGCTCGGAGGGTGAGCCGGTGGCCGGGATGCATAAGTATTTTTTAGCCAAGCGGCTAACCCTTGGAAAGTGGGTACAGTGGAGACAGCACCATTCCAGTGGATTTGACTCATGGTCAGCAGTGACCAGCAGAAGGTAGCGGTCTATCTCTGACTTAATGCCGTGCCTTGGTGAAGCACTGGTACTTGTTGTGTAGTTGTAGCTTCTTTCAATGAGGAAAGCATATAAACTTGTCAAAGTCAGCGTTTATGTGCGGATTTGCTGCTTATTACAATCATTAACAGAGGATAATAGACAGTAGACCTTTTGACGACATCTTAGCAAGTTACTTACTACTTCCAGTTGTTTACTATCAAAATAAAAGCATTTAAAGTAGTAAACTCAAACCTTTCAAAGGAAATTAAATCTCTGGTTAAACACAACAATAACCATTTCTCGTTTCTTGTGACATGTAAATATTGTAAATAGCAATAGTTCTAACTGTAAATAGTTTGCCCTTTTAACTGACCATGAATTATTTATTTATCTATTTAACTTAACATTTCTTAACACTCCCACACGATGAACAAATGTTCATCGATACTCAGTCAATTACTTCAAACAATCTCTAAAGGATATATCAATTGAACAGGTCTCCTCAACAAACTGCCCGCAGATGTGCGAACAGCACAGAAACGAACAAGTCCATCTCTGCCTGGAAACAGTTCAGTTATTCTGCCCATTTTCCTCTGTCTGTCTGGGCAGTTTGTCCTCTCCAATCAGTATGACATCTCCCACCTTCAGCACAGTGGGTATAGGGGTCTTACACTCGTGAGCTGATCTCAAGTCCATCAAGTAATCCTTCCTCCAGCTATTCCAAAAGCTGGTTAAGAGTCTCTGCCGGTATTTCAACCACCGGCCTATGTCCTTTCTGCTCACATTGGTCGCCTGACAGAGTGGAATCCGATTCTTTGGTGGCAGGGAGGTTAATCTTTTCCCAACCAGGAAGTGAGAGGGTGTGATTGGCTGCGGCTCTGTTGATTCACTGTCCACATATGAAAGAGGTCTGGAGTTCAACACAGCCTCTATTTCTGCAAGCATTGTCATCAGCTCCTCGAAGCACAGTGATGCCTTCCCTAGCACCCATTTTAAACATGCCTTTAGAGATCTCACTAGTCTCTCCCAGAAGCCACCCCACCATGCAGCTCGCTCGGCAATAAACTTCCAGGTGATCCCTTTATTGGTGAAGAATTTGACGAGCTCTGATCCCCTAATTGACTTCCACAGTTCTTTCAGATCTTTATCTGCTCTTTTGAAGGTTTTGGCATTATCTGAGTAACTAACTTTACACAGTCCTCGCCTTGCAATAAACCTCTTTAAGGCTAATAGAAACCTTTCTGTAGTTAGATCTGTCACAAGCTCTAAATGCACTGCCCTTGTGACAGCACAAGTGAAAAGAGCAATATATGCCTTAGATTGACCACTAGTCTTGACATATAATGGCCCTGCAAAATCTACCCCAGTGATTCCAAATGGCGGAGACTCAGTAACTCGGTCTCTGGGTAGGGGAGCTGTGACTTGCTGTGCTGGTTTCACCTTCAGTTTCAAACATATGTAGCAACGTGAAACCAATTTCTTCACTAACTGTCTCCCCTTCAGAACCCAATATCTTTCCCTCATCTGCACTAGAGTATCTCTAACCCCAGAATGCATCACTGTCTCATGGCAGTACTGAACCAGTAACTCAGAGTACTTGTGTTTTGTAGGTAGCACCCATGGGTGTTGCTCCCTGAAGCTAAGATCTGAGTGCTGTAGACTAGATCTAGCATTAGTGATGAACCTTTTCACCCAAGCAGTTATCCTTAGCACTGTTTTCAACCTGCTATACCTTTCTAAACCTAACAGTGGGTCAGCTTGTTCAGTGCCGGTAAACTGCACTACAGTCTGAAATGTAGACCTAAGCTCAGAGTTTATGTCATGAGCAACACAGTCCTCATCAAAACTCTCACCAGGAGATGACAGTGTAGATGGTCCGCTCCACCACAGCTGACTCTGAATGAGTGTTTCAACACTCTGGCCTCTAGTTGGCAAATCTGCAGGATTTATTTTGCCGCAGCAGTGAGACCACGACTCTGGATCTGTGAGACCTTGTATTTCAGTCACTCTGTTTGCCACAAATGGCTTCCACCTTTGTGCTGTGCTGCGTATCCAGTGAAAGACAATCATTTAATCTGTCCACATGTTAAGCTGACTGGTTTCCATGTTCAGTGGCTTGAGAAGATGGTTCCCAAGCCTTGCACCAATCAGTGCACCCATCAGCTCTAAACGTGGCAATGTAATTTTGTTAAATGGAGCCACCTTTGACTTAGATGCAACAAAGCTTGTCACAACTTCTCCTTCCTCATTTTGTCCTTGCAGATAGGCCACAGCGCTGTATGCCTTCTCACTAGCATCACAGTAAACATGCAGTTTAATTGTCTCTGAGATTGGCTGGATGTCAATTTTGTACCATCTCGGAATGGCAACCAGGTGGAGCTTCGGCAGCTCTGCACACCACTGGTCCCATTTTTCAGTCAAGTCTGGTGGGAGTTGCTCATCCCAACTGATTCCCCTTTCCCACAATTCTTGAAACAGGCATTTTACTCTTATGGTGAAGGGAGTTAGGAAACCTATGGGATCAAAAATACGAGCTGATGTTTGCAGCACACTTCTCTTTGTGTTTTCTTTGCCTTTCAACATTTCCAACAGTCCTAGATCAAACACAAAGTCATCGCTCTCTGGTCTCCATACTAAACCCAACACTTTGAGCACATTTCCACTTTTGTCTGTCTCGGTTGTATGTTCCAGTCCACTTTCTATCCACTTGGCTCTCAGCTCCGGTGAGTTTGTCACCCATTTACACAAATCCATTCCAGCATGGGACAGAATTTCCTTTGCCGTTGTGGTGACTGAAAAGGCCTCATTCACATTAGCTGAGCTGGAGATAAAATCATCCACATACAGCGAGTCTCTCAGAGCCTGCACGGTCTCGGGCTGCTCTGTTTCGTACATCTTGATGTGTTTCCTTATTGTTGCAGCTAAGAGGAACGGGCTTGGTGAGACTCCAAACACCACTCTGTTCATTCTCATAATGCGCAGCTCGTTTTCACAGTCTTTGGTTGGAGGTCCATGTAGCCACAAGAATCTGACAGCGTCTTTATCTTTCTCTGCCAGAGCGATCTGTAGAAAAGCCTTGGTTATATCTGCAGTGAAGGCTATCTGATGCAGTCTGAATTGGATAAGCACATCCAGCAGATTTGGGTTAAGGTTCGGTCCGGTCAGTAAGCTGTCATTTAGGGATGGGCAGCCTCCCTCGTGTGATGATGCATCGAATACTACTCTTAATTTAGTAGTTACCTTATATTCTCGTAGAACAGCATGATGTGGCATGTGATACTTAACAGTCTCTGGATGCTCTGCTGCTGGCACGTCATTTGGTGCATCCTTACAGATGCCTTGCTCAAGGTAATCCTCTATGACATCGTTGTACCTGGTGTATAAGGCTGCTTCCATTTTAAGTTTCCTCTTAAGGCTCTCCAATCGTTTTTTTGCAGTCTGAGGAACACTACTTGCTGTGTGCAGTGCAGCTGCTGAAGGTGTATTCCATTTTTTGTGTCTGTTTTCACTGAAGGATGTTGACTTGGTGAAGGATCTGTTACTTGGCAGGATTTATTTCTGAGTGTTTCCTGGTCTGGTGAGCTGTAGCGCCCTCTCTCTGCCTTGCACTTCCTTTTCCAGGAATTGAATAAGGTCCTGCACCTTCCATTCCCCATTGGAGTCTGATTTGCGTGTGTAGGCTAATGCAATGTCCTCTGGTAGTAACTGCATTAATACTGGGCACAGCAGGTAACCATATGTGTCACATATATGCACTCCTAAGGATTCAAGACAGCGGATCTGTATTTCACATTTGTCATACAGGTTCCTGAGAGCTGCCACATCTGAAGACCTTCTCACGGGAGTGAGGTTCAACAGTTTGGACATCTGCACACTGACTACAATGTCCTTCCTTCCAAAGCAGTTCTGGAACATTTCTATAGCTGCATCATAATTACTACTCATAGTAGTACACTCATAGTAAGTCCTGCTACAGCTCTCTCAAATAAGATTTCAAGTAAGTGAATTTCTCTTTCTTGCACAGTGCGTCATTTTCGTGTATGGCCGTTTCATACTGTGACCAGAATTCTTGCCACTGGCTTATTTCTCCACTGTATTTTCACTAGCTTGGGGAGTTTAACAGTCTGTTGATTGTATGATGTGACTGAGTTCCTACTCGTATCACTCACCCGCGCACTCACAGACTCCCGTGACCTTTCAATAAGTCTTTTTGTGCGAGTCTTCCACGTGATGATACGGTCCTGGTAGTCCTGCATGCTAGCGATCTCTGCTTCCAGTTCATCTGTCGGCGTTTCATTCTCAATGCCTCTGTCCAAGTCAACAAGTTGCTCTTCTTTTGTTGACAACACTGAAAGCATTTCACAGAGTTTCTCACAGTCTGGCTGTTCCTCGCTCACCTCCTCCTCCATACGAGTTAGCAGCTTTGTTGTCGAAGAGCGGATTGTCCGCCACTTCCTTTTCATCCGCTCCAGCGCTTCCCCCATCTCCGTTGTTAGCATTAGCTATCTTAGTTAGTTTCCAACTTCGACATTCAACATTCCAAATTCCCGGGTTTCGGCACTATAATGTTGTGTAGTTGTAGCTTCTTTCAATGAGGAAAGCGTATAAACTTGTCAGCGTTTATGTGCGTATTTGCTGCTTATTACAATCATTAACAGAGGATAATAGACAGTAGACCTTTTGACGACATCTTAGCAAGTTACTTACTACTTCCAGTTGTTTACTATCAAAATAAAAGCATTTAAAGTAGTAAACTCAAACCTTTCAAAGGAAATTAAATCTCTGGTTAAACACAACAATAACCATTTCTCGTTTCTTGTGACATGTAAATATTGTAAATAGCAATAGTTCTAACTGTAAATACTTTGCCCTTTTAACTGACCATGAATTATACTTATTTATACTTATTTATTTATCTATTTATCTATTTAACTTAACATTTCTTAACAGTACTGCCACACTTTTTGAAAAAACTGCCTAGGCTGTGCTTGGGCTTCTTTGGCTGTGCAGCTGAAGTTCTGGCAGCTTCCCTCTCAGTTTGGTCCTCTGTAGAGGAGGAAGAAGGGGTAGAGGCAGCCATCACGCCCTGCTCCAACGCCCTGGTCTCAGTTGCTGTTCTTTTCTTCACCTCCTCCAACTTCTCATCATCCATATAGGCGGTCTTGAACCTAGGGTCCAGAAACGTGGCCATGGTCAGCAGCTCGTCAGTTGCAGGATCACTGTATTTTTCGTTCAAGTAAGCCAGGACTCTCTGCTTGATGTCTTCCATCAGCCCAGTTTTGCCCTCTTCTGGCTTCAAGATGTCCGAGTTCAGTAGAAGTAGAACTGGCTTAACATAGGAGACACTGATGTACTCCTCCCCTGACAATGCATCAGTAAAGTCCTGTAGTGGCTTCAGTGCTTTTGTGATTGCCTCCAACACCTGGATGTCTTGCCAGGTGGGTAAAATTTGTCTCGTCTTGGGATCAGCTGCCAGGACTTGTGTGATTTCCTGTTCAAGCACCCTTTCCATCATCTTGACACAGGACCCCATCTTGTGGGAGACTCTGTGATCAGCTTGTGGACAGGCAGGTTCAGCTCCCTCTGTGCACTGGTCAGGGCCCTCTGCTTTTTCCAGCTGTAGGAAAATGTGCCAACCACTTTCTTGCACACACCTGTGGCCCTTGCAGCACGAGCATCCTTTTGGACACTCTGGGAATTAATCAGAAGGAACAAAAATATTATTGTAGGTGACTACTTCAATTGGCAAAACAATAATACACCATTGTCTGCAACTGAAGTTATAGCATACCCAGTCTATAAACTGTGTATATTAAATTAAAATGTCATGAAATAAAAATGAATAGCAAATGCAAATTGTGTCTATTGCAAATAAAAGTATTTTTATATTTATGTAGTAGGGATATTGTTTCAATTTGGCCATAAACTCAAGTAGGCCTACCTATGAACAGATTTTAGTTTTTTTTACCTATATATTTCCATTTGTGACACTTTATAGTTCTACTCCACTACAATTTAGAGGAATTTAAATATTGAACTTTGTCTGACAGCTTTAAAGTGCCCTTGTTATTTCCTTCCACTTTCCGCTGCTTTTATCATAAGGCACACCAGCAGTGAACGAAGCCTGGAGTGACTGTTGTTTTGTCTTCCCACGTGCTCCACTGGCGCAGCTGCCGGTTGAGCTACTGCTTTTGGCCTTTATTACATCCTCGTACTCACGGGCCTGCGTGCTTTTTAAATGGTGAAACAAATGGCTGGTGTTGCCACCTTTGGCTATAACAATGCGACGGCATACCTTGCACAATATCGTAGTTTGCTCTTTGTCCGATGATTTATATCCGAACCAGCTCCAAATCACAGAAGTAGCTCCTTTTTAAGGAACCAACTTTTCTGCCTCGGTCACTCCACTCTGTTCAGATGTCGCACTCATTTTTTACTGAATAAATTCTGTTTTATCTTGCAAACAGTAGACGTTAGTTATTGTTTACCTAGCGTTGCCGCCTTCACAGTGGCCTTGTGGGTAACGTAACGTCCTGTCCTGTGCATAATCAGTAGCCGCGTTTACATGGACACTTCTGATCCGATTAGAAGTGGAAGAACAGCTCAATCGGAATAAAAAATGATCATATATATACGCCTCAATCGGAATACAATTCTCTGATCGGAATAGAATTCTATGCGGAATAGAAGAGGTGGTGTAGTCCGCTATAATCAACATGTATACACTTATTCCGATTGGTTTGGGGTGGGTGCGGCTACTTTTTAACTTGGAGAGACGGCATCAGCAGCTGCAGTAGTTTGCAATTGGTCCATCTGTACTTTTATGCACACCGAACTTGACTGCTGATCAACACTACGCATGGTAATTGTAAAAAGACACACCGTGTGAAGATATTTTTTCGATTTGGCAAGTAGCCGTGTAATAAGCGGGATAATGTATAGAACGTCGCCGGTCATTATCGAAAATAATACCCTGTCGGGGCTTATTTTCTGGATAATGACCGGCGTTCTGTACATTATCCCTTACATAACAGCACTCTCTCTCTCCCAACAGTCTTGGCTGCACACTCTCATCCAAATACATATTGTTTGCGGCGGAGGAGGGGGTAGATATAAAGACCGGATGAGAAACTGACGTCGCTGTGCTGTCCTCCTCCTTCTTAATTGAAGGATCAGGCAGAGAAAATCTCTCCTGCTGGGCTTTCATTAAAATCAAATACATAAACATGGTCCAGATGTGTCAGGTGTGCGCGAGAGACATACGCACGTACGCTTACCACTTTTGTAAATGCCGTATATACAGTACATTCGGATCGCATGATAGGAATAGACCTATTCCGATTAGAAATCGGATCAGAAGTGTCCATGTAAACGCGGCTAGTGTAGGTTTGTAATGATAGTTCATTAGTGTTTTCTTTTTCCGTATGCTCTCAACCAAACCGTGTGGGCGTTTATGACGTCATGACGGTATTGCAAAATCCATATCGGGCAGAATGTGACACCGGGGGTGGTGAACACCCCTAGTGTGTGTGTGTGTGTGTGTGTGTGTGTGTGTGTGTTCTTTGCAAATGTTGTAAATAACGCAATGTAAAGTGAGGCCTCTGTCCATGGGACATTGTTGTGTGGTGAGAGAGGATGGTTGGATGGAGGGAGTAGTCAATGGGGCTCCAGTCATACACTGCTGTGAAGTAGTTTCCATCAAATACACTGCTTTGTGGTTTGTACATTTGCAAATGGTTCTGAATTTGCAGAAAATAAAATATTTGACTGTTTAATGTAACACTTGTTTTCATTTTTTCAGTCTTATTTGAAGTAGGTGATGCTCAATATGAGTATTTCTAGCTAACTTAAAGACTTTATCTTTAAATATCCCTTTCTAATCTTATTTCTAGTAGGTTATGGTATTAAATTGAGAACAGTGTCACTATGTTAGAACTTAAAATAGGTTAAATATACTTGAAATGAAGAGGATGCACAAAAAACACTTCCTGATACTAGTAAGAAATGCTCGATATGAATAATTCCAGCTAACTTCAAGACATTTTATCTTTAAATATCTATTTCTAATCTTATTTCAAGTAGGTTGTGGTCTTAAATCTAGAAAGTGTCACTATGTTAGAACTTAAAATAGGTTAAATACACTTGAAATAAAGATGATGACATGAATGGTAAAAGCATAAAAGCTACTTTTGAGCCTTACAAGCTTATTATGATACACAATTCCTAATATTAATAAAATATCGCTCAAAATGAGTTGTCCGAGCTCATTTCAAGATCTCTTTATCTTGAAATACCTCTAATTTCAAGAATCTTACCAAGCCAATTTTCACTTGTTCCATTGGCAGATTGTTTCACTTATTACAAGCAAATAACGCCTTGTATTCGTTATTCTTTTACATATTTTTGAAGTGGCATTTTTTGCAGTGTGGGCCATCTTTGTTATCAGCACTTCGACCTAGTTCTGGTTATTAACATCTGAAAGAGAGAAGAACAGATAGAAAAAAGAATGAAGAAAGGAAGAGAGGGACAAGGAAGAAATTAGACAAATAGTAAGGCTACTCAGAAGTAATTTATTATTTATATAAATTATTTATACCCATGCATTAAACTTAACAACTTTATACTGCATATAATGTAGCCATGACATGTCATATATCACATGCATTTAACTGTATGCATGTATGTGAGATGTATGGTTTTATTTAACCAGGATTACAATGTCGGTCTGTCTGCAAAAGTCTCTTGAGGAAAGGGGTTAGGGTTTAAAAGAAAGTGTGTGACTGTATTTTCATAGTAACAAAGATCCTGATGGTTGTAAAATGATTGTGTGTTGTGTTATCTTACCTGTTGAATGTTGAACACATATCAAACATTTATTATCATGCTGTCCAGTTGGAGCAGGATTGTAAATTGTACACATTTGATTTAACCAGTGTAAGAAGGGTGTTTGCGCGCAAAGGGGATCTGGAACGTCTTTGGCCATTGATTGTGCTTCACTTGGGGACCAAGGTTTCAATATCGCGGTTTCGCCTCTTGTTATTTTCGGGCATTGCTCGAACGGACGTGACTGTGTATTTTTTAAGTATGGGCAGTGAGAAGGTTATAATGGGTACTGTTGGGTTCGGTTCAGCGCTAGACGCTGTGCCTGAACCATCAAGTTGTTTCGATTCTTTGCATTTGCGAGTGGCAATTACTATAACGGCGAGTTCAGTTTCATCTAGTCCGTTATCTGTGGGCAGTTTGGGATATAATCCTGTCCTGTCTTGGTAAATAGAAAGTCCTACTTTACGCGCTAGTGTCTGCAGTCTGTTCAGGTCTATGGCGCGTTGACGTGTGCTCCATACACAAAGAGTAGCGAGGGCGGTTTTGTCTATGATGTTGTTCTGACTTGTTTCAATAGCGGTTACTTCTGCGGCTGTAAACGCTGTTTCAATCATTTAGTTATCAACATTTTCTGCAGTGCTAGTTTGTGCTGCTATGTCCAACAGAGCTGTTCTATATGCTTCGGGCCAATCTGGGTTCATTTGCATTGATTTTTTTAAAATGCTAGACGATGTTGTTATTGGAGGTGAGTTTTGTTTAGCTGGTTTCGGTATTGGGTGACGCTTTGCGGCGCGAATCCATGCATCTAAACAATTCTGTGTGTAATGAAAAACTAATTTCGGATCTGGTCCAGACTTTATTGTTTCTTTTAATTCTTCATCATTCTGCATCAAAAGAACCACCTACCGGCCAACGACCATCTGTCCACTCGTACACATCATCAGTAAACGGAGAAGCACAGCACACGCCTTCTTCTCTAGACACTATATCTGCAGAGGATCCTGGTGGCACTATTGGATCGTTTTTTGGTCTCACCATAGAGTGCTCTTACCACCTCCGCTCTTTTCTTCATTTTCTTAGATACCTTCATCGTCGTCTTAGCGCCCTGTTTTGACGCATTGGTACCCATTTTACCTTCTCCTTATATCCGTGGGAGTCGGACGTTTCCTCGAAAAAAACAAAACAAAACAACTAAAAAATAAACAAAATAATGAAGACAACGAAATACACACGCAGCTGATACAACAATAGGGGTATACAAGACAAAACAACAATTTGGGCTATAGGCTTATGTCATGAACTCTTTCATACTGAAAAGTATCTCAATGTCATTTAACCCTTTTTGTAAGACATGTGGAACTCAAAGTAGTTGAGACCACAGGGCTGGTTTAATAAAGATACAATGAAATGTTACCTAACTGAACCATATTAATATATGTTGAACACACAAAAAATATAGTCAAGACAGTAAATAAATCAGATAGTAAAGTAAATATCTTAAAGGAGCTTGGTATATTTATTATAGTTTGCTCTTTAGCGTCTGCTATGTTAGTTTCTTGGTACTCACTTGTGGTTTGTCAACCAAACCTATTTGAAGAAAACACTCCTGTAGAGTTGTCCTCTGGATCTGGATCAGATGGTAAAGATCACATCTTTACCATCTGAAAAAATCTCTGTACGATCTCTCAAACAATATTAATACAAACCAGCAGCAAAACTATAACAACCATTGCATTCAAATACATTGTGAGTTTCAGGACGACGTAAACTGCTTCCTCAGCGCTGTGGAGACAAGAAGGGTCTACAAGGGGTTGTAGACAACATAAAAGCAAAACATGGAAAGAAAGTTTAGACAAATGCGGTGCGAAGAATACAAAACACTACACTGGGATGAGCCACAACAATGTTAAGATGTTAGTCATGTTAGTGTTAGTGGTTTTAGTTATTAGTTCACCCATTTCTTTTCTTTCCTTACTATTTTTGTGAAATAATAATTCCTCAGGTGTTCCAGTGCCATACTTACTTACTGGCACTGTTTGCATCCATAAAGGCCAGACGTTATTTCTCTATTATATTTAGTTTTACCACTAGATAAGTTTAGTAACATGACAAGAAAAGTTGAACAGTGGTTAAATCAAATTTTCCGCCGTCGCCAGTGTCTTTAGGTTAGGAGGCTCTCAATTGTCTTACCCCCGTCATTTTAATCTACTCAGTCTTCCGGAGGGTTTATTACCCATAATGAGAGTCGTATTTTAGCAATTGAGTTTTCCGAGAGCGCTATACCCACTCAGAACCTACAGAACCTCCGAAGGTACA
The DNA here is from genome assembly GCA_027123675.1 of Molva macrophthalma. Classification (NCBI taxonomy): domain Eukaryota; kingdom Metazoa; phylum Chordata; class Actinopteri; order Gadiformes; family Lotidae; genus Molva; species Molva macrophthalma. The sequence continues at coordinate 13,150 of JAOPJO010023110.1, forward strand.
AGTCATCTACTCATAGGAAACTCAAAACGTTGCAGCCAAAAGTCGTGTGATAAACTTCTGCCAACACCCGGGCATGCGTCTCAATAGAAAGCTGAGTATTTTGTTGAAGTGCTAACTACGTTCAAAGGTGCGATCAGATACTATCAGCATGTGTCCATCTATATTCCAAATTCTGAATCCTGTCAGAGGGTCAGATTGACAAGATAGTCATTTAAAAAAAAAAATGTAATTTACCAATCTCATGACCTCGTATTGGGATCCTGCCGACAATGCAATTTGATGAAGAATAACCTTATTTTTAGGACACAAGCTTCCTGCAAGGAAGCTTGGTGTGAGCCCATGTGGCTATGCCTATCGGCTATGATCTTGCCTTTTCCTGGATGTCACTTAAAGACTTCCATCACAACATAATTTGATGTGCTGCCTTGCTCAATTTTACTAATTTGCTGGATAATTAATACATTACTTTAAATCCAGAACGAGGCTTAGGTGGAAAAAAGTGCACTACTAAATTGGGCATTTTGCAATAACTAGCAATGTCTTAAAATAAGGCAATAAATATGACAACTTATCTTCTAAAATGTTTAACTCACCACCCAGCAATGAACGGTTTAGCCAAATGGTTTGTACAAACTTTCAAGTAGTCCATTAAAGCTAAGGAAAAGGAGGAGATTTCTCTTCAGCGCAAGGTGGACCACTTCCTCTTTGTGTATCGAAACTCTGTTCATGCAATGACAAACCAAACACCTGCAATGCTGTTCATGAATGGAAATTTGAGATCTTTCATAGACCTCCTGAAACCAGATCTGCGAGGGGAAGTGCAAAATAAATAGTTAAATCACTTGCCAAGTAAAACTGCAAGAAGCTTTGAGATTCGACAGGAAGTCCTAGCACGTGACTACCGAGAAGACAAGTACACCCCTGGGGGGACAGCCACAAGAACCGGACCACTGATGTACACAGTGGATGTTGAAGAGCATATTCTGGAGGCGTCATGTGGATCAGATTTTGGATGTACAGCCAAAGAACAACACCTTGCCATCTCCAGACATACCCCTCAGTGATGATCATTCCACTTAGATCAACATGAGACCTGTAAGAGACCCACGTTCCTGACAGGGTCCCTGCTACCCCTGATGCTACTCCACAGGTCCAGAGGCGTTATCCTGAAAGGCACAGAGCGCCCCCCAAGAGACTGGACTTGTAATGTATATACGATATATTGTTGACTCCTGAAACAAAACTTAATGTAATGTTTTGCTCTGCTTAGTTATATGATGTATTTATCTAAAGGGAGGAAGTGCAGTGTATGGACCTGTTTCTTAGCGCAGGTTTGTGTTCCATATCTAACAGGTGGTTGGCTGCATGATACATGTTCTCTCTTGGTAACCTACCAAGTAAAGAGCAGCAAATTATACTGAAGCTCTGAGTCCGCCTTTTAGTTATGTACTTGTCACAAACACAACAGTAAATATATTTTTTGCCCAATCAAACATGTTTTTAACAGTCCACCCGTGTGTGCTACTAAATGTGTATTTGAACAGCTGCACGCTAATAAAGTAAGCTACAGCCCTGTGTGTGTATGTGTAGAGGACCGGAAAATAGCCTCTAATGTAAGTTTAATTAAAAACAGACACTTATTTTTGTTTTGTTTTATTGGTCTGGGTGCTTTGGTCACCAGCTGCTTTGGTTTTCTTTCTTTGGTTCATTTTGTTTGAGTGTTGTAGCCTTCTTGCGACAGTAGGTGTCCCTGTGGTTTAGTGGGGAGGTTTCCGACTCGGGCCGTGTTGACCATGAGCGGGGCGGAATAAAGATGGCACTCGAGTTAATAACACCCTAAACCCCTGTCTGTTCCATCCCAGGGCTGTGCGAAAATATAAATTACTGGCCCAGGTACCCCTAGAACTGAGGCCGGTAATATAAGCATACAGCCCTGTATGTGTTGTGGTAACCCGGCTCCGTGAGTGGCCCGCCTTCTCCCAGTGAACACAAGTCAGTGGTCCGTTTAAGCCATAAGGACAATTTTATTTAAAGAAAAGAACAATCGTTGGGCTAAAAGAAACAGAAAACAAAAAGTGTTCTGGCTCCGTGAGCCACGGAGGAATCTCTGTTAACGTCACAACGCCGGTCTCCTCCGAGGGGGGAAAGTAAATGCAAGACCGTCGCTCGTTAGCGCCATGTCACTCCCTCTCCGAGGGGTTGATCCAGGTTAACGTTCTGGGTAGCTGTGCCCACGGGCGCCAGCTGGGGGAGAGCGGCGGTATATTCCGTCTACCACCACTCCCCTGGGCGCTGGAGCCGGGTTGCCACAGTGTATGTGTGTATCTCTGTGTTTGCGTGTGTGTGTATTTCTGTGTGACTGTGTGTGTGTGTGTGTGTGTGTGTGTGTGTGTGTGTGTGTGTGTGTGTGTGTGTGTGTGTGTGTGT
>JAOPJO010023115.1:0-15563 GCA_027123675.1 Molva macrophthalma
TCACTCACTCACTCACTCACTCACTCACTCACTCACTCACTCACTCACTCACTCACACACACACACACACACACACATGTTGTTGACGTCCAGCCCGGTCAGTATCTGTCTGACTCACCTCAGTCTGTCCTTCAGTGACTCCCTGCCAACAACCTCTTCCTGCGTCGGTCTGCTGATGAAATTCAAAATCTAGATTTTCACTGTCAGAAAGTTTTTTTTTTTAACGTTTATTTATTCACTTGCGTTCTGTGTGTGCATGTGAAGCACTTTCTATCCGTCTGCTTTAAGTGCTTCGTGTATAAAGCTTACTCACTAACTTCAGCGTGTTTTGTCAAGCCAGATAACTATCTGTCCCATTCATAACTATCTGCCCGTGTCACTATCACCAGTCACAGGCGGCCCGTGTTGAAACGCTGATTAACTCAACGGATCATTCAAACGAGAGTGTGTTGGGCGTGTGTTCCTCGGATCACTCTGTTAGATCCTCCAGGGACACTCTGCTGATGGAGTCGTCCAGCAGACGCTTTATCCACTCAACCTAACAGTGATTTATACAAGTGTTTAGAGGTAGGGGGTTAGGCGTGTTGCTCAAGGACTGCGGGACATTGGGGATTTGAACCCGGAACCTTTCGCCCCTTACCACTAGTGTCTACCCTGCTCCTGAATGAAAGGAGGAACGTTATTATATGACTCTAACATCAAGCAACACAGCTCCTCAAGACTACAGCAGGAACCGTTTGGATCGCTAAGAAACAGCCGTCCACCTCACCCGTCCCTCTCCTCCGCCCCCCAGGTCTCCCACCATCAGGGACATGGTGGTGCGCTGCATCGCCCAGATGGTCAACTCCCAGGCAGCCAACATCCGGTCGGGCTGGAAGAACATCTTCTCCGTGTTCCACCTGGCCGCCTCGGACCGGGACCAGGGCATCGTGGAGCTGGCCTTCCTCACCACGGGACACAGCGTCAGTAAGTCTCCACCTCCTCCTCCTCCTCCACCATCTCCTCCTCCCCCCCCTCCTCCTCCTCGTCCTCCTCCTCCACCATCTCCTCCTCCTCGTCCTCCTCCTCCTCCTCCTCCTCCTCCTCCTCCATCTGTATGTCACAAACAGTTTGATGTGATTTATGGGAACATTTGTTTTTTATTTTTTATAGTAAGAAATCGCTAAAAGACCTTGACCTGAAGCGTGTCCCCGGTTAGAAGGCCGCTGATTGGTTGTTTGGTTATCGCTAGGTATTGTTTGACCATGGGGCCTATAGCTGTGGCTCACTTACTGTACCGGAGAACCTGTACAACCAGTGATTCATGGTGGCATGGTGGGGTCAGGGGCACTAAGACCCTCTGAGACGGCTGATCTCCTGTCAGGGAGAGACAGAGATCATGTTCTCCAAACCCTGTGCCTGTTTAGCTATGACTGACAGGCAGGTGTCAATCTGAACCACAAGGCCAAGTAGGTCCCGCCCCCCCTTGGATCAGTCTTATCTTAACCCCTGTCTGTCTGTCTGTCTGTCTGTCTGTCTGTCTGTCTGTCTGTCTGTCTCTCTGTCTCTCCCTCTCCCTCTCTCTCTCTCTCTCTCTCTCTCTCTCTCTCTCTCTCTCTCTCTCTCTCTCTCTCTCCACAGCGAATGTATTTGAGAAGCACTTTGCGGCCACCATCGACTCGTTCCAGGACGCGGTCAAGTGTCTGTCGGAGTTCGCCTGCAACGCCTCCTTCCCCGACACCAGCATGGAGGCCATCCGTCTCATCCGCCACTGCGCCAAATACGTGTCCGACAGACCCCAGGTCAGCGCTCCGTCTGTATCCACCTCCTGTTCAGGTCCCTTTAACCAGGTGGTGGTGAAGCAGCGGTCCTCTGCTCCGTAGCGTCTTACTGAACCGTAGAGGGTAAGGGTTAGCTAGGTGTTAGCTCGGTGTTAGCTAGGTGTTAGCTCGGTGTTAGCTAGGTGTTAGCTCGGTGTTAGCTAGGTGTTAGCTCGGTGTCTTAGCGCCAGGAGAGTGTCCTCCATCCTGTGGCGTGCAGAGCACCTGGTGGTAGGCGAGGGTCCTGCAGGCGGTACCTGGGATTTTATTGTTGAAATCGACCGATTAACGTTATAGAACAAATAATTTGTCCTGGTCATGTTCAGAGATTTTATTTTAATTTATTTTATTTATATATAACTGTGGAGGGGGGGGGGGGAGCTATTTGGTGTGAACATCTGAATGTTATATGCATTATAACATTGGAGCAATCGCTGTAATAAACAGAGTTTTGCGGTGCAGTCTCCGTGTACTGCTGCTCACGATCCCAGCCGAGTTCTCTGGAGTTCTGTTTTTAATCGTTTGTGTGAAATGATCTCTGAAAGGTCTTGAGGACCACTGAGGGGTAGACCTTCAGCAAAGGATGGGCCCCCTGCTCTAGGATACTACGGGTGTCTTGGGGATTAAACAACGCTATCCTGTCCCTCAGTGTCTCCCCAAGCGCTTCGTCCCATTGTGATGTAACCTGTAGATCCTGTTGATTCGGCTCTGGGGTTTTTCCGCGACATCAAAAAGAGACGACAAAAATGAAAAAACAAGAGGAGCCTTTACACCCCGACAGCCTCACAGACGCGTGTGTTGTTGTGAATATTGATAGAAGTACAGGCGTGTGCGTGTGTGAGCGTGCGTGCGCGAGTGTGTATGTCTCTAACGCCGCTCCCGTGGGTGCCCCAGGCCTTCAAAGACTACACCAGCGACGACATGAATGTGGCCACGGAGGACCGGGTGTGGGTGCGGGGCTGGTTCCCCATCCTGTTTGAGCTGTCCTGCATCATCACCCGCTGCAAGCTGGACGTGAGGACCAGGTAGGACCGCTCCGCCTCTGGCCTCACAGCCTCCAGCTCCACATAGGGAGTCCACGGGGGATTGATGATTGTTTAGAGTAGTCCATGTCCATATAGGGTTCCGTAGTATAGTGTGACGTATAAATGGTTCAAACTCTTTTTCTTTGTAAAACGTTATTTCAAAATGCACCGTCTACATCGTAGTGTGACATGCACCTTCCAGGGAGTGAATAACAATAGTTACAATATGTTTATTAAATATGGCTCCGAGGCTTGTGATAATAAATAGTGTTTTGGTTGATAGTATAATCTCTCATCCATGACCAGGCTCTATTTATTAACTCAATCCCTCGCAACGATGCCCTTCAGCACCCCATATTGTGGTTTCCCCGTGCATGGGGGCCTCTCAGGGACCCCAGGGGGTGAATCAGGGGTCTGATGATGTGTGTGCGTCAGGGGTCTGACGGTGATGTTCGAGGTGATGAAGACCTATGGCCACACCTTCGAGAAGCACTGGTGGCAGGACCTGTTCCGCATCGTCTTCAGGATCTTTGACAACATGAAGCTTCCAGAGCAACAGACGGAGGTATGCCCCGTTAGAGCCAGCTCCTCCTCCTCCTCCTCCTCCTTCTCCTCCTCCTCCTTCTCCTCCTTCTCCTCCGATCCACAAGTGACTCATGAGACCTCCTGTGACCTGGCCAATCACAGAAGTCCAGCGCCTCATTACCTCTAGACATTGGTTATATAGATGACAAATCACACAATCTATTCCCAAATAATCAGCCCCACATCAAGTCACCACATTGTTATACTTCAAGTCGTCCAGAAGTATATCTTTAGTGTAACACTAGACATTGATTTGAAAGACTGGGAGAACAAATGTATCTAGATGAATCTTTTCACATGTTAGAAGTTGTTACTTTATTTTATTTGTTAAGGTTTTAGGTTGGATTGTTTTTCATGGATTCATTCACGTTGTCATCAGCCTATACCTCCAAAAGGGAATTATCTTATCTTGAAATCGCATCCCGTCTTTGAGCTGACCAATGATTGTCCTCGCCCCGGTCATGTGACCTCAGAAAGCGGAGTGGATGACCACCACCTGTAACCACGCCCTGTACGCCATCTGCGACGTGTTCACGCAGTACTTTGAGTCCCTGAGCGACGTGCTGCTGGACGACATCCTGGCCCAGCTGTACTGGTGTGTTCAGCAAGGTGAGCCAGGCAGGAACACCGTATCTGTGCCATTTATTTTAAGATGGTTTAATGCTTATTAAAAAAGCTTTTGAAGAGAGTCGTGCATAGAATTTTTATGAATCATTAATTAGTGTGTCTGCAGAATTCAAATATATAATTTCTTCATCCCACAAACTCCCCATACTTCTCTCTCTCTCTCTCTCTACCTCTCTCTCTCTCTCTCTCTCTCTCTCTCTCTCTCTCTCTCTCTCTCTCTCTCTCTCTCTCTCTCCTCTACCTCTCTCTCTCTCTACCTGCACCCCTGTCTCTCGCCCCCACCAGACAACGAGCAGCTGGCCCGCTCGGGCACCAACTGTCTGGAGAATGTGGTCATCCTGAACGGGGAGAAGTTCTCCCTGGAGGTCTGGGACAAGACCTGTACCTGCATGCTGGACATCTTCAGGACCACCATCCCACACACGTAAGTTCCCCTGCTGGCTTCACCTCCATCTTCTGACAGACATCAGGAGAACATGAAGCGTGTTCGACGGTTAACAGAGCATGGGTGGATCTGGTTTACTGAAGATCCACCGTCTCTTCTGCACCAAGTGTTCTCTCCGTCTTTATACGTGGAATGGGACTCTTCTGAAGGATTATCCTCGCGGCTTGATCCTCTTGACAGATGCTTATGCTTTCATAGTTTTGTTCCAAATATTGATGGCTTTGCCTGAAGTGGAATTGGCTTTGGGATAAAAGTGAAATAGCTCAATATAAAGTTATGTAGACCTTAACCCCACTCACTCAGCTTTAGTGTCTTCTGCTGTTGGACGTTTCGTTTTGGTGCAGAGAATGGGACCCCTGGGCTCAACAGATAACTGCTGTACAGCGAGCACTGATCTGTGCTGTTTGACCATCTGATCCTCACCATGAAGGCTTGTCTGACCCTGTGTTTCTGCCCGCAGGCTGTTGACCTGGAGACCAGAAGGAGATCAGCTGCTGATCCAGGACCTGTCTGACAAGCAGCTGGTAACTCTAGCCCCCCCGACAAAATACACCTTTCATGATTTAGACTAAAAGGTTCTTTCATTCACGTGATGCACGTGTTCATTGGTTAATATTCAGTTAGATACTCCCTGAGAGGAATCCATTAGACTGACCATCAACCACCATCATCACTCCCTAGCTACATACAACATATTACTTTAACCGTAGCAACTGGAGTAAACAGAGATCTGTAACGGGTTGTCGGTGCTGTGTCACGTATCGTCCTCAGGACTCCATTTCCCAGAAGTCCCTGGACGTCCAGTCGCGCTCCGAGGACCAACATTCCATCAGCAGTGTGGATCGCGTCGCCACGGAGACGCGGCGGCAGAGTCAGTACAGCGCCGGCCAGGTTGAGGACGGCCTCAGGAACAGAACCCCCACAAGTCAGTCTACACCCCCCCCCTCTCTCCTTCTGCTGTTCCAAGCTGTTTTTAATAACATTCGTTACTGGTGTAAGTGAATTGATAGACATGTGATTTTGTCAAAATGAGATCCAATATATCGACATGGTGTACGTGTTGATTATGTGAACGTGTGATTTGATTCACATGCGATTCGATGTTTATACATGTACACAATTGATGAGCGTGCGATTCGATTCGCGTGTTGTTTTGTATTGGTGTGATTCCATGTGCTGCGATACGTGGGTTGTCACGCACGTACACGGTGGATACACACGTTACATGCGTGTGTTTGTCCCGGTGCTGTCCCAGAGCTGCCGGAGCAGAGGCTGTTCTCCGCCCTGCTCATCAAGTGTGTCGTGCAGCTGGAGCTCATCCAGACCATCGACAACATCGTCTTCTTCCCCGCCACCAGCAAGAAGGAGGACGCAGAGAACATGGCCGCCGCCCAGGTGCCTAGCTCCTCCCCCTCATTGCTCCTCCCCCTCAGCGGGCCTCACCTGGGACCGTCCTGTTAGGGGCTCCCCTGGGGTCCCCTGGGGTCTATCAAGCTGCTTCAGTGTCTTTACTGAGACCTGCTGCTGTGAAGTGATGACGGACCAGCTTTTGGAAGGTTCTGTAGTTCTGTCGTCTCTTAGAACGTCTCTTAGAGCGGTGGACCGTCCCCTGTGAGAATGACGTGTTTCTTCATGATCTTGTTTCCTTCTATGAGTGTCAATCGGCTGTCCACTTTTGTTTATAATTGATTGTCTTACTTTTGATTTGCATTTGTAGAAATAAACTTGAAATCAGAGAGTGAGACCTTAAGTCTTCACTCATTCATCCATAAAATAACCTCCATAACCAGGAAGGAATCATGACTAGCGTTCTTGTATATCGTAAACTCATCGCCTGGTAATGTCCTCGGTATCCTAGCGGGACGCGGTTCCCTCGGCGACGGTTCCCATGGAGACGCAGGACCAGGGCATGTACCGCTACCTGACCTCGGAGCAGCTGTTCAAGCTGCTGGACTGCCTGATGGAGTCACACCGCTTCGCCAAGGCCTTCAACTCCAACCACGAGCAGCGCACCCTGCTCTGGAAAGCGGGTGGGTGGGGGTGACGAGGGGTGGTGACGTGGGTGGGGTGGTGACACACAGCTTGCGCGGGGGGGGGGGGTGATGATGCATGTAAGGCAGCATGGTGGAGCAGCGATTCATTTTTTTGCTCTCCACATATGTTGGACAAACTGAGCATCTGAGGTCTGCTTCAACTCTTTACGCAACTAAATCAGGCCTCCAAACTGTACGTCTGCACATTTATCTTTATTCTTTTACCGTCTTCTACTTTAATTTGACATTTATCTTGTAGATGATGGTCTGTTATTGCCTTTCCCTGTCCTCCCTGAGACGTGTGTAACCGTCCTGCCTGTGGGACGCAGCAGGAGGGGACTTTCTGTTTGAACGCTGCTATAGAAATAACCCTGCGGTCCATTATCAGAGAGGACGTCGATACATTCCACAGACGATAACACCGGATCTAAAAGTCCTTATCAAGTCAGGAACTTTCCAGGGAGCAGGCGACTCAATCCTTCAGAATTACCTTTTAGCATTTTATATTGTGTGCTTATTTTTTATTTGTGCTTATTTTTGTTCAATATCTCTTTTTTTTTTCACGTCAACATATAAACCATAATGAGTTCCGGGTGGACACCCCATCATGTCATGTGACCGTGTTGTGTGGCCCCCTGCAGGCTTCAAAGGGAAGTCCAAGCCCAACCTGCTGAAGCAGGAGACCAGCAGCCTGGCCTGCAGTCTGCGCATCCTGTTCCGCATGTACACCGACGAGACCCGCCAGGACGCCTGGGACCAGGTCCAGAACCGCCTGCTCATGTAAGACCTCCCCTCCCTCTCTCACTCTCTCTCACTCTCTCACCTCACCTCTCTCTCTCACCTCCCCTCTCTCTCTCACCTTCCCTCCCTCTCTCTCTCTCTCTCACTCCCTCACCTCCCCTCCTTCTGTCACCTCCCCTCACTCTCTCTCTCCCTCACCTCAACTATCTCTCTCACCTCACCTCTCTCTCTCTCTCTCTCTCTCTCTCTCTCTCTCTCTCTCTCTCTCTCTCTCTCTCTCTCTCTCTCTCTCTCTCACCCAGCCCCCCTCACCCCCCAAACAGAACTATTGACTTTACTGTGATCGTTGTATAATTACACTGCTCATCTGTGTCTGGTAGAGGTTGTGAACAGTGTGAGATCTTTTATTCCGAGTGATTTCCAGTGAATTCTGCCGCGTGCCAACCACCCTGTGGGTTAGTCCTGTTCCGTCAGCAGGCTCCACATGTATGTGGTGAACCCGGTGGTGCATACACAGCATGTATGCATGGCAGGGTTTGATTCCGATGCTATCATGTGATACCACGTCTTAGTTTCTGTGTGCTGACTGCCAAGGCTGCCTGGTTTAAGTGCTATCTCTCTGTGTGTTTGACATCACTCCCGTCTGATAAGCTGCCTGTTTATCAGGGCCTGACAGGATCTAGGACTCAGTGTGTGTGTGCGTCTGTGTGTGTGTGTCTGTGTGTGCCTCTGTGTGTGCGTCTGTGTGTGCGTGCGTGGGAGTTTCCCAAGGCCTGTTCTATCAATCACGCTGACGATGGACTGAGTGCAAGACGCAGCTGTCAGTCCCACACACATGCAGACACACGCGCAGACACACACACACACACACACACACACACGCAGACACACACACACGCAGACACACACACACACACAGACACACACACACAAAGACACACACAGTCACACACGCAGACACACAGGCACACACACACACACACACACAGACACACACGCAGACACACATGCAGACACACACACACACACACACACACACAGACACACAGGCACACACGCAGACACACATGCAGGCACACACACACACAAACACACAAGCAGACTGTGTCTCGCTGGGCTGAAGTCATGGAGGGGTGGTACAGAAACATCAATCGTCAACACAGCTGAGGAACGGATCGAAGGAACCGGGACCTGGGGAGGGGACGGGTCCCGGGGCGGGGACGGGTCCCGGGGAGGGGATTGGTCCATCTATCGCGGGGGTGGCGCCCGTGGGGTGCTTCAAATATGATTACAGTTATATATTTTTTACTTTATTTTTTACTTTTCTTTCTTTTTTGCACCAAACGGGTCCGTCTATTTCAGTGGAAACCATCTGAACAAGCGAGTAACAGATCGTCAGAGTAGGGCTGCAGAAATATACATCAAATAGATAGCAGTAGTTCCCCTGGCCTAGGCGGCTGAATGCGTTGCCTCTGGCTCATCCAAACAGCCTCCCACTCCCAACACCTCCCTGGTCCTCAGGCTCGGGATCAGATGAACGGCGGAGCAGGAAATCAGACAGACACACGCAGACACCTCTAATTATACTGGGATTAGATATTCGTTGTAATTCCCCAAATAACCAGGGTGGTGTGAGATGCCCCACACATGCTACGCCCCTCGCCATCTCCACGGACAGAGATCTACTTATGGGTGCAGAATCTGTAGGCGACGGGACAGGATTTTGTTATCGGAAGCATTCTGGTTCCCGTTTGTAGTCCGAGTGGTATCGACCAATCACGACGGAGCGGGCTTTGGTTGCATGTAGGTGAACGAGGTGGGCGGAGTTACGTCAACTGCGAGCAATAGAGTTAAAGTGACGCGGATAAACACGTATAAAAGAGTGAGCATTTAATTCCAGATGTTATTTATCCAACGATGACCACGGAAGAGGAAGTCGTGTCCCTTCAATCCATATGATATTTGACTACTCTGTAAACGGTGTGTGTGAGAATTTTACACACACACACACTCACGTACGCACACACACACACACAAGAGATTGGTAGAAGAGATGAATTAGGCCCCTGCTAGACGGAGCAGGAAGGCGTTGCGTCCCACCGGGCCCTCAGGATGCTCTCTGATCAACTAGCCGCTGAGCAGGCGGTCGTAGCACGGGCAGCTAAATGCTAAAATAGCTCTTTTTTGAGTCACTCTACACAAGAATCAATGAATAAACACGCATGTGTGTGTGTTTTCTAAGTACATATTCACCAATGTTTAAACGAGGGCAAAAGATACCAAAAAGCTCCATCTACTAGTAATAACTAATACTAGTCCTCATAGTAGTAGTAGGCAGTAGGTCTCCTCTTGTTGGCCTTCTATGGACACCGTGTTTTCAGGACATTAATCAGAAAGCCACTGGGGTCCAAGCAGCTATCCAGTGTTATTTTGTAGTTTTGCTTTTTTGCGTTATTAAAATCACGTTAGAAAGGAAAAGGAAAAACGATCAGTTGATTAAGACGCGGTTCTGCAGCAGGGGTCTGCGGTCCGGGGGGGAAAGAGACGCACTATCAATTAGCTTCTCCTTTTTGAAACATTTCAATAATCGTTCGGAAAACCTTGCGATTTTCCGAAGTGTGAAATGATGTTTCGGGGCCAGCCCTAGAAGATGATCAACCAGCCACATGGACGACAGAAGCCTTCCGGAATGGGGAGGCCAGCGTTTGAACTCAGGAGCGCTCCACCCGAGCGGAGGAGAGAGGGTGAGACGCGGGACGCTGCTGCTGCTGTGCCTGACCCGTCTCCGCCGGTTACGGAGACGGGCTGTCGGGCCGTCCTGGTACGGAGAGGGCCTGTGAAGAGGACGCTAGGCTGGAGGGCGGGGTGAATGGCTACCAGATGGTGGTGATGTCACAGGGGGAGCCCCGCAGCTGTTGGGGGGGGGGGGCTGACCCGGGCCGCTCCTACAGGGATCAGACGTGACGTCCAGTCCGTAACGCTTCTGCGCGGTGCGAGTATCTGATGACGGGCTTTTGCCACGGTCTCCGGTTAGGGGGCGTGGCGTTGATGAGGGATTAACGAGCTTTAAACGAGCAGTAACGTCCTCCTTGTCCTCCACCCACCTTGGTGGAGGAGAGCGGAGGGAGCAGCTGCACAAACAACATTAGCAGCTGAGTACATGCTGCTTTCTAGGAAGTCCTGATGTCCTTGGTGGTGGTTGTTTTCACGGGACAGATGTGGATTTGATTCTCACTCGCAGCGCCATCTGGTGGATGTGGATATTTACCTCTCCTCAGCACTGCAAAGAGTTGGACGTTTTTAACCGGAACGTTCACACATCCACGTGTTGAAATGAAGCCAGGGTCATGGGTCAGATCCCCTTCATCACTTGTATAGATTCATTTATTATTATTGTAAGATATGTGCTTTATTAATCCCAGACAGGAAGTGGGCGTCACAGTGGAAGTACTGGACAGTGATGGAAATACATCATGGAAATAGTTTGAGCATTATGTTGATATTGGTATTAAATCATGTCTCTCCCTTCCCCCTCAGTGTGTGTAGCGAGGCTGTAGGGTACTTCCTGGCTCTGACCTCAGAGAGCCATCGAGAGGCCTGGACCAACCTGCTTCTCCTCTTCCTCACCAAGATGCTGAAGATCAGCGACCAGAGGGTGAGACACACACACACACACACACACACACACACTTTACTCCTGTTTTGTCGTAATTATGGACTTATTTCAGTAACGGTGACAAAATGGCAAAGATCACTATGTTGACGATGATATAAGACATATCACCACTTTAAAACCAATAAAAAACTGTTACGTGTTCACTGTCTCTTGAACGTTGGTATTAAACAAGTCTCTACGTATCTGACTCTGTGGCCTCCGTGTCTCCAGTTCAAGACCCACGCCTCCACCTACTACCCCCTGCTGTGCGAGGTCATGCAGTTCGACCTGATCCCAGAGCTCCGCGCCGTGCTCAGGAAGTTCTTCCTGCGCATCGGCCTGGTGTTCCACATCTCCCAGCCGCCCTGCGAGTCGGGCCCCGGGCCCCGGGGCCGGCCGGCGTCCCCCCTGGAGCCCCAGACCGAGGCCGCGGTGGAGGTCGGGGAGGAGGCCCAGTGATGGAGCTCCGGAGCCTGACCAGAGGAGGACTGGACCGGCCAGGGGGGGGGGTCCAGGGCAGAGGGGACCGGGCCCCTGGGTCACCGGCCGGGCCCCAGCAGGCTCACGCTCACCACACACACATACACACACACACATCCACGTTGAAATTCGAATATACACGAAATACCGCGAACACACAAGAACTCATATCACCCTAGCGGTGATGCCTTCTGATGTTGTACTTCCTCCAGCGAAGTGCGCCCACTACTGACAAGCGAAACTGACCCTTAACTCTGACAACACATCTCTGATTTGCTCGGAGGTACCTAAAAATACCTAAAAAGAAAACAATGTGTGCTACTTACTGTATGTTTAACGAATGAATGGTTTAGACATCATGCAATGACATATTTAATACGTGTAAAAACGTGACCCACCACAGTGGTTACAAACGGCTGATGTTGTCTGCGCCCCAGACTGGCTAATGTCAGCATTGGTAGCCTCTTTGGTGATGCTAACATCTGCATTGTTAGCCTCTTGGATGATGCTGGCGTTAGCCACTTGCATCGCAGGTTGCTAATGTTAAAATTAATAGCCTCTTGGATGGATGCTCAAATTAGCATTGATAACCTCTAAGATGATGCTGTGGTTAGCGTTCTGCATCACATGTGGCTAACGTTAGCAATGATAGCCTCTTGGATGATGCTAAGGTTAGCGTTCTGCATCACAGGTGGCTGACGTTAGCAATGATAGCCTCTTGGATGATGCTATGGTTAGCGTTCTGCATCACAGGTGGCTGACGTTAGCAATGATAGCCTCTTGGATGATGCTAAGGTTAGCGTTCTGCATCACAGGTAGCTGACGTTAGCAATGATAGCCTCTTGGATGATGCTAGGTGTACAGACCTCACCACTTTGTACTATAATCTTATAACACTAGAATTCATTTATTTTTGTTTGTTTTTCTTTTTTTCCTCTCCTGGATTTGCTGCACTTGATCAGTTTGTTGAATGCACTAGAGATTTTACTGTTATAATTTATTTGACCAACAACACGCGTGTCCTGCAGATTGTCCTGTACCCGTTCAGCGATGGCGGTCGGTGGTGTGGAGGGTCAGATTTATTCCATTTTAATGTTCTTAGGCTTTTTTTAACCGGGACACGCGAGATGGATCAGCTGCGGAAACTGGAAGGGCCAAAGAAGACCCCGAAAAACGAGCTGCTTTCGAATCACTTTCTTTCTTTGTTTGTTTGTTCGGTTTTTGTTTCCTGTTTGAAATTTGTTTTCTCACCTGTGTAAAAAAAATCTCACAAAAAAAATAATATATTAGATTTGTTTTCTCACTCGCTCTGTCTCTTTCACTTTGATTTGGGGATCCTGTTAAATGTATGAATAAAACATGAGTACGTGTTAGCCGTTGCTTTAAAACGTGTGTGGATGGGGCGACATCTCGCTCATGGATGTAGAAAAACTAAAAATGTATATGGTACAGCAATGTAAAGTTTTTTATGTCGCAAAATAAATGATGTACGACTTTCTGTACAACACATCATCTGGCATTCTAATCAGGTTCTAGGTCAATAAAGTTTTTGAACTTGGTTGATTTGAAATCTCGACTTGTCCCTTTTGAGCCCATTTTTGACAAAGGAATAACGCAGACGTTGCAACAAGAATAAACACGATATATCGGTGTTAACACATAAATATCGATTTATTTAATAACATGCTATTATCTTGGTACAGTTGTGTTGAACTGGTCAGGTGGCCGCGGAGACGACTAGCATGTTGGTGTTCTGCGGAATATGATTTGGCGGATAAGAGATGAAAAGACGGTAAGATTATTTTTCCTTCAAAGACAACTTTATGCATGTGTATGTTTTTCATTCAAAATATTTCCTGTTTGCAGAGAATATTAAGAACTTAGATTAGACTAAAGAAGCACTATTTTTCCATAAACAAGTTACATACAGGTTTGACACAATTATTAACTAAGTCAGACAGTCCTAGTCAAAGCAAATCTTTTTTACTTCAACATGTATTGAAAAGGTGCTGTGTTCAATAGACTTACCCCCCCATCAATGAGTAAAAATACTTGAAAATCAGCAGAGGGTGTAGAAACAATTTGATCAGATTATTTTAGGGATTTTCTATATCTGCCTGCATAACAATGCATGCATATTGTGTAAGACATAAGTATGCATTTCAACAAATTAAACTAAGAAAGGAAACAATAGAATCTTTCCCGTTTTAAACAACTCGTGTTTATTTCTGAGTTCACGAGGTGCACTTGATCACCATGAAGTCCCTGTCGGTGCAAAAGCGCTTTATCGTACAAAGCAATGTAGATGCGCAATCAAATTTTTATTTATAATTGTATTTATATACAGCCCTCAGCCTTTAGCCGGCCCTGGGTGTGCCTCCCCAATGAAAGCACTGTGCTGCGACATTCCAGTGCACTTCTGATTTTATTGGACATTTGATGGTAAAAGCTGCATTGGCTGCCCGGCCCAGTTTGGAGAATCCTGGACGGGTTTTCTCTTCTTGTCGTCGTGCGGAAAACTCTTTGTGTTCAACCTCCTTCTACCTGAGGGCTGTTAAAGCCTGTACACATCTTACACTCAAAACAGAGTGTGGGGGGGGAAGCACTTGAAATGAAAAAAAGAACAATAAATAACCACAAGGACATTGGGTCCCTTTGAGCAGACGAAGACGAGGAACACACGGCTTTGCAGCCCAACAAGAAGACTCTAGAACGTGTGTTACAACATACCCCTAGACATAAGCATTGCCTTGGCGTGAACAACTTAACCATCTGTGCAGCTTAACTCAGTGGACAGACGGCCGGCTCATGTAAAGACACACACGTCACCGTACACAGCTCACGATGGGACCTCAGGAACCAGAGCCGACCGGTTGGAGACCCCCAGGGACGCGTTTCCACGGCTACTACCCGTGGTAGGTGGTGGGTCCGTCGAGCCAGTCCTGGTCCCGGGCGCCCCCCCCTCCCCCGCTCCGCTCAGCATCGCTGCGGGTCGGCCGCCTCACCGCCTCCGACGTGCCGGGCCTCAGCCAGGGCTCCGTGGCGACCGTCTCCATGGAGACACGACTCCTCCCCGTGAGGGGGGTGGAGCCCCCCTCGTCGCCGGACGTGAGCTCTGGGGAGGAACGCAGAGGTCAGTCGCGTGCACCTCCACCTACGTCCGCTCTAGACCGCGGTCCTCTTCGACGGCGGAGCTCCACCCTGACGGTGCTGCTGGAGGAGCGCTCGGTCGGTGGCACCACGCTGGACCTGGACACCAGCGGGTGGTTCCGTGTGTGGTCCTGGACCAGCGAGAGAAGGGAAGCTGCCCCTGCTAGGAGGCGTGTGATCATCGTGGAGGAGGTACGGGTGGAGCGGTCAGGAAGGAATAAGACCACATGTGCTTCATGGATCCCGGACGGGAAATTATTACAAATTACTACAATTAACCAATCATAAGGACACCTTTAAGAGTCCCATCAAGAGACCAACGTGACCTGAGGTGCTGCGAGTGGAGGGTAACCTGTAGCTGAACCCAAGCCCTTAATCCCAGACCTGATGCGAGGTCCGGGTCCAGGCCCAGGTGGTCCAGCTGTCGGAGGCGCTGCTGGTTGCGAGCCTGGATCCTCCTCATGTTCAGACCGGCCAGTGAGACTCGGGACGGGGCTCCGGACCGTTCCCCCCCGGCCTCCTCGCCCCGGGACCCCTCTAGGTCCTGCTGGAGCGTTGAAACAAACAGAGGTTCACCACAGGTGTTTATCAGCAGGGTGCGGGACGTGGGGGCGGTGTGGGCGGAGAGGAGCTCCGTGTGGTCTCACGTCCTGCGAGGCCCTCCTGGGCGGGGCGGGGCCCCGGGGGGGGTCTGCAGAGTGCGGGGGGGTCCTCCCTCGATGCCCCCCGGACCCGACAGGGTTCCTCAGGCTAGGGGGGTCTGCTGAGGGAGGGGGGGTCCTGGCGCTCTGGAGGGGCGAGGGGTCTGCGCTGCAGCAGTCTGAAGTGACAAACCAGACGGCTGTTATGTTACCACACACACACACGCACACACACACACGCACACACACACGCACACACACACACACGCGCACGCACACGCACGCACACGCACACACACGCGCACGCACACGCACACACGCACGCACGCACACACACACACACACTATCACATATGCACACACACACACACACACAGACAGA
>JAOPJO010023125.1:13352-27768 GCA_027123675.1 Molva macrophthalma
AGGAGCCTCTCCCTAAAGCACATCACTATCCCCGTGTCGTGTCACCCTGGGGGACGTACTGCAGAGGGGCGACTCGTCGGCTCCGTTGGGGCAGTCCCTGTGACCGTCGCACACCTCGGCCTCCGCGATGCACGCCTGGTCGGTGGGGCACGGCCACTGGCCTGCGGGGCAGCGGAAGGGCGGCGTGGGGCAGTCCTCCTCGTCGCTCATGTCCCGGCAGTCGTTGTCGCCGTCGCAGAGCCAGCCGGCCGGGATGCACATGTTGTTGTTGGAGCACCGGACGTAGCCGGGCCGGCAGGTGACCGGGGCGCAGGAGCCGTGTTCGTCGGAGCCGTCCTCGCAGTCGGCGTGGCCGTCGCACTCCCAGGCGGCCGGGAGGCAGAGCCCGTCCGCCTGGCACTGGAACTCCTCGTCGTGGCACAGCCCCGGCGCGCGCGTGGCTTAACGGTACGGAGAGGGGGACGTTAGTACCTCACGGCGCGTTTAATCACGTGGACGTTAAAGGGCGAGGACGTGGACGCAATTCCACAAGATGACAAGGAAGGAATAGATCTTCCTGAAATGAGTTTGATCCCGTTCAGAAATGACGCCCTGGAGACGTAGGTTAGACCGGTACTTTCCGTAAAGAGAGCACAGATTGAAGGCTTTATTTACCACATTCAAATGATAGCTTTGTATTTTGGGCGTGGCTGACTTACGACAGTCTCTCTCGTCAGAATGGTCCCTGCAGTCGAAGACTCCGTCGCATTTGTAGCGCATGTTCACACACTGGTCTCCACTGGCGCAGGCAAACTCATTAGACGCACAGGCAAACTCTGAGGGGAATAAATATCACGTATTGTTATTATTCACCCATTATTTAGTCATTTAGAAGATGGTTATGTGCAAAGGGACCTCCGATGAATTTAAATATATGTCCTTTAGGAGCAGGTGGGGGTCAGGCATCTTGCTGAAGGACGCCTTCACGTCTACACTGAGGACATGGGGTATCGAACCCGTAACATTTGGGCTGTGTGTCACGCCCTTTCAAGTGATGGTCAACGTGATCTAACAACGTAAAACAACCATAACATATCAGTGATGTGTCCACTACACAGCTACCGAATATCTTATCAGGAAAATGTCCACAGGTACATTAATATACATCTCAAATTCAGCTAATAAGTCAGTCTTGGAAAGACTCAGGATGGTAGGGGTGTTTTGTGTAGTCTTTCTCAAACTCTGAATCACTGTAGCGTCATTCGACTACGTCAGTGTAGTGTAAGCGTGTGGTACTCATCACCCGCTTGGCTACGTAGCCAGGAGGGTGAATAAACTCCTATCCGCTAGTAGGAATAGAACATAATCAATAGACCGAATATCACTTATGATTGAAATGGATTTCATTGACCATCATATTAAGATGCTGAATGCCCACCTCAATTACCCTTAAAAAAAGAATTAGAAATCAGATCACTGTTGATTGACAGATCACTGTCCATCACTAGTACTTATACAGCAGTGGTCCCCTACCACAGTTCTTCTCATCAGAGCCATCCATGCAGTCCAGGTCCCCATCGCAAACCAAGGAGCTGGAGATGCAGCGATGGTCAGGGCAGAGGAAGTAACCAGAGGGGCAGCTGGAGATGGTAGAATCTGCATGGTCGCAGCAGACCCAGAACAGGTGTTAACAAGGGAGATCCCATCAACAAATCAAACACGTTGAGGAACAGAGGATTACGTCCTGATTATGATTACGTGCTCCTCAACTCAATCTCTGCAAAGATCTGGTTGGTGGTTGAGAGAGGACGAGGTTAAAGGCATTCTTAACCCTCAATTCCCAGTTGTGCCTACTTTTCTGCGAAGATCCACATCCTACCTCAGAGACAGGACGCAGACATTTGCAGAGCTGTCTGCATTTATACTTTCCCGTCTCGTTAACGTGTGCACAGGGGGCAGTGAAGCCAACCTCCGCAGACAAGGGCGACGCCCTGCGGACCTCTGAGAGGACCACATGCACGATGGTCCAAAAGGCCCTTATGGTCTCTGATAGCGACCTGGATCTTCACATGCGTCGTTTGGCCTTAACTGGGATGTTAGCTTGATGGCTAGCTAGTAAAGTGGGCAGTGTAACCTAGAGACTTCCTTTATTCACCGTCTGCAGTCATGCAGAGCATTCTTACAGTGACATTTAGAGAGACGGTTAAGAGAAAGACCTGTCAATTAGAGAAAGTAAAACCTATGAGTGCAATAAAGGTGTCACACAAAATCAGTTTAGTTTTTTTTACAATATAAACTCTATAGTGTTGAGTGTATTGTAGTGATTGAAAGACATAAAGTGAATTATTGGATTCAACAAAGGAAATAAAGAATTGTCCAATTCAACTCCTTAACGCCCTCTCCTGCACTGTCAATCATGACATCATTCGTTAATATGATTCTGTCCACGCTCTCGCGTGTCAGGATCACTCACTGCAGCTGCGCTCGTCCGAGCCGTCCCCGCAGTCGTTGTTGCCGTCGCACAGCCAGACGGAGGAGATGCACCTGTGGTTGCCGCAGGTGAAGGAGCCGGAGGGGCAGGTGGTGGGGACGCGCGTCGGGCAGCTGACCTCGTCCGAGCCGTCGCCGCAGTCGTCATTGCCATCGCATTTCCATGACGACAGGATGCAGTGCTTGTTGTCGCAGGTGAACGCGCGTGGGGAGCAGGTCGCTCCTGGAAGGAAGGAAGGAAGGAAGGAAGGAAGGAAGGAAGGAAGGAAGGAAGGAAGGAAGGAAGGAAGGAAAATAATGAACACCTTAAACCTGCACTATGTTACTTTTTCTCCTGTGGCTAATTACTCAATAGCTTCGAAAGTTTTGCAAGAATCTAAATGGGCCCATCCACGAGTCAAGGCGGGGAATTCCTCTCAATAAATCCTTTTATTCTGGTGAACCTCTGCTCACACACCACAGCTACACACAGAGGAACAGACACCACTCCATAAGACACCTCCGTACCCGGATGGGTGCAGTTGGCCTCATCCGTCTTATCCACGCAGTCGGCGATCCCGTCGCAGCGGTACGCGTCGGGCCGGCAGCGGCCCTGGTCGCACTCGAACGAGTACGCCCCACAGATGGTGTCGGGGGGGGTCACCGAGCCGTCCGTCACGCAGTCTCGGGCGTTGGGCCGGAGCGTCATGCCGTAGGGACAGCCGCAGGCCCGGCCGGCCGGTGTCGGGAAGCAGAAGTGGCTGCAGAGGCCGTTGGGCTGCTTGTTGCAGTCGCTGTTGATCACTGCGAGGGGAGGAGAGGGAGAGGGGACGTCAACTCAGCGTCTATCATAGCCATGATTCTGACCCAACAGATGAGCACGTAGCACCAAAAGGGATGTATTTCTTCTCTTTTTCACTTCCTGTTATCTACCCAAGTGGAGGGGATGAGTGAGGAGGAGGCGTGAGGGGGATCCTTCCACCAGAAACACCGTTCTACCTCCCTGTCATCAAGGCACATCCTCGAAAGACAGCGAGTTGTACGAGCCCAGACATTGTTTATAGGACCACTTAAAGAAAGAACATTTGGAGGACCGTTGGTGCCGTCGTTGGAGCTTCAGGTGAGTTCGGTTGGAAGTTTGCCAATGACAACAACGGCCCGTTAAATGAATAAACATGTACTGTATCCACAATCCACTCGTGATTGTTCGACACAACAATGAAAAACCATACATAGCCGAGCACTTAGTCGTTTATTCTAGATCTCCTTTATGCTCCTCCTACTCCGGACACAACGCTGGGAATTATATTTAGTAATTAAGCGTTTATCCAAAGTCACTTACACAAAACATACCACAGACGATTTGGAGTAACGTCAAAAATGTTGGTGCAAAGGTTTCTAAAGAAGCAGACCAGAGTGCTCAGTAGCTAACGGAAGCGACGGTGTTAGTAGATTCATCACGGGTCGTGACTGCAGATCCATCCCCCGTCAGAGATCGTGTGTAAGGTTGACTCACGTTGGCGGTCGGAGGAATAGGCCTTGATGTTCAGGATGCCGTTGATTCCCTGTCTGATCATGATGTTGTCCCCTCCGTCACGCTTCCTCATCCTGAACACAGCCTTGGTCCTCGTGTCCGACACATACAGGTATTCTGAGCGACGAACGGGCATGAGGAACATGTGAGGATAAGATTGACGTTGACAATCCGTACTTAAAGCTAGGTTAGACAATTTAATTTATTTGATTAAAAAAGCCTTTTTTGTCGTATTTGTTTATACGTGCCCACTCAAGGCTAGGCAGACCTATTGCTGAAGTTAGAGAGCTAGTCATGTGTTTTGGGGATGGGCTTTAGAGGGGCCTGAAGGGAGGGCTCGGATTGTTTTGGTTGCATACTTTCAAAATAAAGTTTACTCTGGATTGTCTCCAAATTGCCTCCCCCAGCTTTGAAGTGGGGTCTTTGAAAAACTAGAATAATAGCATTATATATATAAATATATATTAAATTATTAATATGTAGATATTATATATTGAAAAATCTACATATTTCTTATTTAAATAGACAATACATATAACAATGATTCCTAAAGGCAGTCCTTTATAAACGCTAGATCTATTTAAATATTTCTTAAATATGAATATGAACTTTATTAAAATGAACAATATGAATAAGAACAATATAAATATTGATGTACTAAGATAAACACCGTTTAGTGAATCCTACCAGAGTGAATAGTGAGAGAGTATGGTTGAGTTATCTGGCCGATGCTGGAGAACGTCTGTCTGTCGTATCCATTGATGCCGATGAGTCCAATCTGGTCCAGGAGAGCATCCACCCAGTACAGACGGTCCATCCTGCCCCAGATCACACAAAGATAACAATCACCTTAAATATTCCATAGCTCCAATCGGCTGGGAGCAGCAGGGTGGTATGGGAACAACAGGGGGGATTCCGACTCCCAGCTGGAAGGGACTGGGTTTGATCCCCAAGTCCACAGCCTGCCTGTAGGCCTCCTGGATCAAGACGTCCCCTAACCTCTCCTTTCCTTAATGACCTGTATCTGACTTCACTGTAAGTCTCTGGAGAAAAGCGTCATCAAAAATGCATGATAGTAAATCTGCTGGCCATTTATCCAACAACTATATAGAAAGAATTGCTTGATGCGAGTGTCGTGGTTCAGTGCTTCCACAATAATTTGGCAGGTGGACTCAAAAAGACAAACTTTAATGTCATCAGTGGAATTAAATGAAAGCGAATTAACGGTAAACGTTGATATTTTTCAAAATGTTCAAAGTTTGAAATACATTTGAGAGCCTTGTGCATATCATTTTTCATTGTAAATAAAAACCACACAAGAAAAATCATACCATCGTATCGCAATATTTGCAGAATGGCAATACGTAGCACTCCAAAAGTGGTTTCTTGAGGTCCCTGATTCCCGGCCCCTACTTACATGTAGTCGACGGTGAGGCCGTACGGCCAGCCCAGCGTCGTGTTGACAAGTGGAACAGCATGGCTGCCGTCCGTGTATCCTCTCATTATGACTGCTGGGCGGTACCAGTCCGACCAGAACAAGTAGCTGGTCAAAGAAAAATTGGAGTCGATTTGTTACACTCTCAAAGGTCGGATTAAATAATGAAATCATTATGTAATTAAATCATTAAGGAGTTAAGGACAAGAGGATAGCTGGCAATGAGTAACCAACAATTTGTTAGACAACGCAAGGACTCTTTCTGCATTAATTGTAAAATCATCTGTAAAATAATGCTGAATCTGAAATAAGTTTGTTCTTCACAAATTTGGACACAACAAAACTGAAAGCTTATTCAAACTCAAATTCAAGTATATGGGATAATTGTATTGCTACTGAACGACAACATACAACACACACGTTAGATGAAAAGTAGCGGGTCACATAGCAGTTATACAGATTGGTCCAGGGCCAAATGTCAACTTAAATGCACAAAGTTTTAAAACAGTAGGATACGATTTAAATATGGACTCAAAATGCCCTCTATAGGTCAAATGCATGCTATTGCAAAAGTTATTTGTTACAGGCAGTTTTGGGTTACCAGGTAAAATCAATTAATCGTCATGGCTACACTCCCCGAGCACAACATTATATTTTGAGACAAACACATTTATTCTATTTTGACAATGTCAACGATGACAAAACCTACACTGTAAGTTGATCAGCTAATGTATACGTTTGGAATTTATTTATTTTTTGCAAATAATGAACCAGCTCATGTAGCATCCGTCTTGGAAGCCTTCTGGGCCCTGAGCTGTCTCCATCTTGCAAATGCAACTCCAAGATTTACCCGTGTTTTAGCGGGGCTCTGGTCATGGAGCTTTTTAAGTCGGGTAGAATCGAGTACAATCTCAGTTGATCCAGTTTGTTTGCTTACTTCCATTGCTGCAGCATGCTGTGTTTGTGTGCCAATTTGTTTCATATCTGGCAACCCAGGGTACTCACAGAATAGTGACTCATAACACACAGGCCAAAACAAAAACAAAACTGTTCCGACCCGGAACAGAAATGTGGCTTCTCTGACGACAATGCTACAGCCAGTATTTCAACTTAGCATGTTTCCTCAAGTAATTGTTTAAGTAACTTAAACAAATACATTCTACCCCGTTATGGAATTTTGCGATAAGGACGTAAATAACAAGAGGCTGGTATTGATGCGGGGTGAACATTGTAAACGACTCACCCTGCTTTGGGGTGCACTGCGATCCCCTTTGGGTTCCGCAGACCCGTCACAATGTCCCTCCTGGACTTGTCCGGCACTCTGAACGCCACCACCGTCTTGTAGCTGCTTGTGGTCCAAAACAAGACCTTGGAGGTCCAATCATAGGCCATAGCGTCCACCATGCCCACCCTGTACCCGGTCAGAATCTGGGTGTCTACAGAGAACAACCAAGAGGCAAAACATGTCAGTGAGCAAGTCACTGGAAAGTGCTGGAAAGTCCCCACACACACGCACACACACACACACACACGCACGCACGCACGCACGCACACGCACACACAATCACGTATGCATACACATAGACACACGCAATAAACACACACAATATACACAGACACAACCAACAACAAGTTTGATAAAGATTTTTCCAGGATTGACTGGCTGTGGCGATAGCGTCAATTAGGTGTGAGGTCACTCCTAATTGTAGCTGTCCTGCCTCACTTACATTCAGTTACGGATAAAGGCTTTTTTTGTCACCCAAGAAATTAATTTGTGGCTTAGGCGCGACACGGTGAGTCAGGTTTATTCTTATATTTTAACATCCATGGGTTTATTCAGTCCACTGGTATATATTCTTCTTCTGGAGACCCGTGAGCACTTCTTGTAAATCACGTTTGTTTCACCACAGGTCTGTTTTTTCTAGAACAACTGTTACCGTTGTACAGTCTGATTGGTCGGGCTTGCATGTCAATCAAGACCTCTTCCTGACAAGTAGGCGGTGCTCGACGCAGTTAACCAACGCCCTGTCCCGGACTCTCGAATGGAAAGGAAGGCTGCCTCCGCGAGACTAAGATTCACGATACAAAACGATCCATCCCAACAAACCACGAGCGTCAGACTGACCGCTGCCGTTCGGCCGGGACCTGTAGACGAGGCCCCTGCCCCTGTCGTTGTACATGATGGCCTCCTCGCCGCCGTCGTACTCCACGGCCGAGCCGGAGAAGGTGAGCGCCTGCCCCGTGACGGGCAGCGTGACGTCCTCCTGGAGGGAGATGTTCAGGGGGATGCCCCTCACCGCCAGGCCGGTCGCCAGCAGCAGGTAGTCCTTCAGCTCTGGGGCAGAAGAAGGCTTTCAACAACACCAGTCCCAGCATGCACTTGGATGAACGGGGGCAGGGGTAGACGGAAAGATAGATACCGTTTGGTCCACAGAGTGGAAACTTGTCTTCGGATTCACAGAACTTATAAAACATATAACATAGTAAAGTTGTTCGATTCCCAGACAAAAAGATACTGGGTTTGATGCCCAATGTCCACCTACTTGATGCTATTTAGTCATTTAGCATATTTCTTCAGCACTTTCTAAGTGACTTACAGTGAATTACGGATACATGTCATTCAGGAGTAGGTTAGTGGTTAGGGCATCGTGCTCAATGATACGGGGATCGAACTCGGTACCTTTCGGCTGGGAGTGGAACAACCACACTCAACTACCCTGCCTACCTACCTGTCCCTCAAGGACCTGAATCAGTGTCAAAAATGGATACGGCATTTAGGCACTCAAATATGCATCGTCTATTCTTCTGAATATACAACTTCATATAATATTATACAAATATAAAACATGACATTATCCAATCATCATCCAGTCGTCTAACCATAGTGGCCGTCATTTAAAACGTCTACATGTGATTGCACTTGAGGGCCGATCCGGATCCAACCAGATGAAACCAGGTGGACTCCTCAGAGGAACTTACTAAAGCAGGTCCGTCGGTCGGCCTGGAGGTCGTAACCAAGGCGACACTTGCAACGGAAGCCCAGCCCCTCGTTGTCAGAGCGGTGGCTGAGGACGCAGACCTGCTGGCAGCCCCCGTTGTGCCGGCCGCATGGGTTCTTCACCTCTGTGGAGGGAAGAGGAAATAATCCAACGGATAAGGACCTTACTGTCTCAGTGTTCATCTTTTTCAGTAGGCCTTCAGCACTTGGCATCGTATGTTCTCCAGCATCGTATACTGCAGTCACTAATACACAAGCAAGGGGGCAAGAGCGATATGGTAGGAAAAGCATGATAGCATTACTGATGATAACCTACTGCACTCTTATGGCCCTAAAAGTAATGCAGGCTTTTCCCTGGCTTTCTTTACAAATTGATGCATCTTCAACGTATTTCAGCACTATCAAAAACTAATTCATTTAGTATGATACACGTTTTGTTGTTTTTATTAGGGAGTCAGAAAAAGTGGCGAATACAAGACAGGCTTCAAGCAGCAAAGAGATGGCAATGTAGACCACTTTGGTTTCAAACGCCCTGAGCCAGTCAACACCCACTATCAACGTTTAAAACAGGCCTTTGGGTCTACTTCTGCTGGTCCTTTGTTTCATTAAGGGGTGGGGCTATATTGCAGTTCATGTTTTTGCTCTCCTTCTGGTGCAGACAGAATGTTAGATTGATGTTACCTGGTAATCCAAAACCGCCAGGAACAGCTGAGGCATGAAACAGCATGCATTTGGACCAGGATCAATCCATAGCATTACTATGTACCCCCACACAATCACATTTCATCTACAGTAAGTTGTTTAAGGTTTGGGTTTCCTCTAAGGAGCCACCTCTGGAACATGGCCCAGCTCACCGTGGGGTTGAAGCAGGGGGTGTGAGACGACGATGTGTCCTGGTTTCTTTGTGGTGCCGTACAGGAGGGTCGGGTGGCTGCCGTTGAAGCGGTTGGTTCGTATGACAGCCATCTTGTTCCAGTCGGTGAAGAACACGTGGTTCTCAAACACCGCCATGCCGAATGGGTACGGCACCTGCGTTCCACCGTTGATCACAGTTTTCCTGAAGTACAAGAGAACCGACATTTTTACTAGCAACACTGTTGCATTTCTTGTATCTCAAACGCGTTTCGTATTATCATTTTAAAATGTAAATTCTGGTGGTCCATATATCAACATATTTAGGTTTTGCCTATTTTCTATCATGGTCAATGAAGTACTGTTGTCAAAAATTGGGCAGTAAATGCCAAATAATTAAATATGATGTGTTTTAAGCTTTGTTAAACCAGCCAAAAACAAGCCAAAGTAGCTACGAGCTCGAAAAGGGAATGGTTATTGTATCGATATTGTTTCTGATCGGTCATGCCTGCTTATGGTATAAAGTAGATAGATAGACCCCATGTCACGAGGTCTCATCACAACCTGTCAGATAGACACAACTAATCGCCAACTTTCTGAAATGTAATATTCATCAGCAAGCAAGCTACAACATTTTGCAATTTAAAAATCTATGAATACATTTTTTTAATAATTGTTTTGATACGGTAACATCTCCAGGGACAGCCAGGGACATGCCACTAGAAATGGGGATTGTCCCAAGAAAAGAGACGTCTGGGCACCCTATATTATGCACTCAACATCTACATTCCTTCATTATGATAGCTTCTTCTGAACTTTGACCAGTTGTTTTAAACTTGGTCCTGCAGCGCTGTTTTCAGATTTTGTAAATTGGAAGTTGCAATTTTGAGTGGATGCTTTTGATTGCTCCCAGGCTCTCAGTCTCTTTGGATGAACAAAAAGGCTCTCTTCTAAATGACTCAATATCAATGAAACATGAATAAACAAACACATTCCTGTCCCCTATCTACCTGTCCAAACCGCTGTAGGTGACCGTCTCCACCAAATCAAAATGGCTGTCGGACCAGTAGACGCGCTGAGCGTTGATGTCCAAGGTGATGCCGGTAGGGATACCCAGACGCTTCTTCACCAGCTCCACGCGGTTACTGCCGTCCATGAAGGCTCGCTCCAGCTTCATGTTCTCGCTGAGGTAGCCCATGTCCGTGAAGAACATGTATCTGCACAGCGGGACGTTTAGTTGGTGCAAGAACCCCACAAACGTCTTAAAGGAGGACCGTCTCGGCTACGTTCCAATATGAGAGAATACTGCTTCAGACGTGCGGTGAGGAACAAACGCATATGAAGCAGTACTGTCTTATATAAGATGATAGCAAGCGTGACCATTCCCCTTTAACAAACTTGAAATATTAATAAACATAAATATATATTTATCGTGATAGATTGCTACACTTACAGATAGCAATTTATTATATTTATTCCAAGTATTACAAAATTGCTGCGTGTGACCCTTACAGCTTTCATAACCCCGATGCTCAATGCTTATGCTGCGTTCACCTCATGTGAGATGGAAGGTAATGCTAACCCATTCCCATGATCCCATCAGTCATCAAGATTTTCCAGATGGATACCGTCCGTTCAATGGGAATAAATAATTAGCTTTCCGAGCCCCCTTGGCGGGGATTTAGTTTTTCATGGCGGGGATTTTGTTTTGAGCTACTTTTGTGTTCCCTCGCAATACTTTTGCGTTAACTCACAATCAATAAATTATAAGTGAAACATTTTAAAACACAAACGACACCTCTTAACTACCGAAGAAGTAAGTAAGACAACAAGCTACAACCTAATTGAAACAAAACGAGCCGTCCTCCGAGCTGAACAAATAACATTGGTCTGTACGGCCGGCTGTGAGACGTGAAAGTATTGCAAGAGAACGCAAAACGTATTGCGAGGTAACGCAAAACGTATTGTGAGGTAACGCAAAAGTATTGTGAGGGAACGCAAAATGTATTGCGAGTTTACGCAAATGTATTGCGAGGGAATGCATTTTTGCATGCCTTTCGTACGCTCTTCCGTTACTGCCATATTATTGACCACCTAGTCGGAGCACTTGCAGAGAATACAGAATGTCCTAATGGTAATTACTGTTGGGAGTGCAATGTATCATCATGTAACTTATCAATGTCCTTGTTCAAACATTCTCTACTTCTTTACCTGACACTGTGCATGTATGTCACTCACACATCTTGTTATTTTCAAGGATTCTCTGTCTCTGTTGGAAGCTATGTACATGAGGTACATGAGTACTGAGTTATGTACCATGTGTGCTGGTAAATTTCCACTCTGCTGTTAAGGTGTTGCTTCACTCTTATCTGTTAGCCCTGGACTCTCAGTGCCCGTTCTAAAGCTGTGTAAGATAACCGTAAGGACTCTTCATGCCAGGAAACATATATATAGGAAACTGAATATAGGCTTTATGTATCTGAATATGGCCTTTGAAATGGCTATGGCTATGGCCTTTGATTCCCGCGCTCGCTGCTTTGCTTACAGAGACGATCCAGAACCAGAGGACTCCACCACATCAGACGGCAGACAGCCAAAGAGTGCATAACAATTACAAAGTTGGATTTTTGCCGACCATTTTTACGTAATGACTGTAAATCACATATGGCGTGAACGCGTCATGACGGAGTGCCGATCTGCAACACTGACCCGACCGTGGGGTCCAGGGCCAGTCCGTGGGGGGTGAGCAGGTTTTCCGCCACCAGGGTGACCCGGTTCCCGCCGTCGAAGTCGCACACGTCGATGCGCTCCACGCGGGCCTCCAGCACATACAGCTTGAGGCTGATCCAGTCCACCGCCAGGTTCTGAGCGCTGTGCACCGCGTCTGACAGGACCGTCCGGATGTCCCCGCCGTTGAAGTTGGCAGAGTACACCTGAGTACACAGAGTCGTGTTTTACTCTGTAAACTCTCCAACAAGGAAGCCCAAACTGTTGGAAAGGACTTTTGCACAGTAACACAATCAATTGAAAATTATATAAGTGTTGGACTTGTGTTTTCAACACCAAATCATTCCATCCAAAGGGCCCCGGGGCCCTCTGAAGCTCCGTAGTCTGCATGCTGACGCAGTGTTAACGCTATTTATGTTATGAACTGTACTTCACAAAACAGACAACTGTTGCATTTCAGAAATACAATATTAACCTGTTCGCTCGCTTTCCTATTGCGTTGTGTTCCTTTTATTTTAGAAACAAATCATTTGAACAGACAGTTAGAACAGACAGTTTGAACAGACAGACAGTACATCATGAAGTCACTCAACACTCGGTGTGAACACATGCACAGGATACTTCGTATGCAGTAGTTTGCAAATAAAGGAATGTATTGATAAGTATTATAAGGGTTTGCGGGACTGACCTTTTGGGTATTGGTATCGGACCAGAAGACGGTTTGGCTGTTCCAGTGGTACGCCACCCCCACCGCGTAGCCCCTCCCCTGGGACGGGACCAGGATTCTGGATAACCGGCCCTGGATGTCCGCCATCATCACATCACCGCCGTTGGTGTAGATGAGCTGGGGCATTGCAGCTGAAATAAAGGATTGTTTTATGACATGATGTTAAATCACAGCTTCATTTAGCTTGGTTTATGTTAGCTAAGCATTGCATAAGGAGGCACATCTAAAGAAATGTTATATAATATGATAAATTATCAGAATTATATGATATATTATATTAGCATAGCTTAGCACAAGCCAAGCATAAGAACACAGGGAAATGTTTGCCCCACTCTACCAATGAGGCGATTGAAACCGATCGAATATATGTAATATATGTCACGTACAATATTGAATGATCAAAAAGAAACGTATTCTGGAGCGTTTCTGTACCGGACACGTTGGCCCTGCAGATGTGGCCCTGCTCCAGGAGGTAGCCATCCACACAGCTGCAGTGGTGCGCACCCGGCCGGTCTTCACACACCTGGTCGCAGAGACCCCAGATGGTGCAGTCATCGAAGTCTGCACAGCGGAGCCAACAACGTTTATTACACATTGTTTTATTACATGGGTTTCGGTTGACTTTAGTACCATTCCAAAAGTTCCCAACTTCAAAGGAATGTGCTGCTTTTAAACAATGTTAACCTTGATTTGGGCGACTTTTATTTTGTACGATCATGTCCCTGTTTTTAAGTGTTTTTTCTATTTGAAGTATGTCGCAGTACTCACCGACACATGAGCGGCTGTCATTGGCTACTATGAAGCCATCAGGACAATAGCAGGCTCCGCCCTGAGGGCTTGAGTGGCAGAGGTACTCGCAGCTCAGCGCAGCACACCCGTCCAGACCTGGGGGTCCAATGACATCATGATCGACCTCAATGACCGTCTCTTTCTTATGACAGCGCGTGAATCATAAATCCCCTCCCGTGTAACAGGACGACACACCATCATCAGATATGTTGATTTGAAGCCAAGTATTACAGGCTACCCTACTCAGAGCAACAGCGATTACTCTGTCCTGTTCGCACTCTCCAAAAAGACCCGCAGATAGAGAGGCCGAGGCAGGGAATGGAGACTGGAGACGAGACGAGACTCTAATTCAAATTGTGGACTGAAATTCAAAAGAAAAAAGTTTTCCATTGAAGTCTGAGTCTACCGTTTCAACCATGGTAAATACATGCAAATATAATCCTGGTGCTTGCTTACATGAATAGCTACGTTATAACCATAAGGCTAGCTCTCATCAACGTATCACGCACATTATAAAAAAGTAAGAATGTGTAATGAGAACGTGTTAGGATGACAACTGTTACACCACAAAAGGTGAATGGATCATCAGTAATGGGCTGGGCTGAAATGTAAGGGTGGATCACATGGCTTAACGCTGTAAACAATTCAAGCCATTCCTGCCTACTTGTGAGTACATTGGTATTAACAAGAAAGTTGAGTTTAAGTCAGTGGAACACGAGTCAAACCAAGATACCTCGCAGACTTTGTGGCTTAGGAGCAGTGTTCATTTCGTTGACGAAAAATATGACGAAAAATATTCGTCAACGAACCTTTTTCACGGACGAAAACTAAATAAAAACTAAATAAAAGTCAGATATGATGACGAAGACTGTGACGAAATATAACTGACACTATAGTCAACGAATA